>RXPK01003918.1:0-48982 GCA_004143645.1 Protaetia brevitarsis | reverse complement strand
CCAGTGGGCATAAAAATTTCAACATCTTAAAGATGTATTGGAACATCTATTTTACGCAATTAGTTTAGACTTGAATCAAATAGCATAAACATTCACTTAATTTTATAATGGTTCTCAAAATCATTTTAAAATGGTAGCGTTTAGTTGAAACAAAACTTGTGAATGAGTGGTTTTGGCATATTTATAATTGAGAAAACGTCTTAAGAGAGAATATTATAGCACTAAGAAATAGGAATTGCATATTAAAAAGACGTTGTGTTTAGAAAATGGTGTTAAAACACCCAATAGATCGCATTCATTTAGTGAAAAGAGCTAGTAAATTTGTCTAGTCTAGATCAAATAAAATGTGACTAGAAGTATTTTGTAATTCCACGTGTCAGTTGGACAAAATAACCCCTTAGCAATAGACAATACTTGACTATCTTTGCTCGTCAAATTTAAACTTCTATAGTTCTCGACAAAATAACACGAAAAGAGTGTGGACCTCTCCTGACTATTAAATTAGTCAAAAAAGTGTTAAAATTTTCAACAGTGTATAGTAAACATACAATATTTTGAATTAAATTTTATTTAAAGTAGCCTACCAGCAATGATATCGATCTGATATGGAATTCAAAGCAAAATGAGATTTTCCTCAGTGTTAGCTACCAAATTTATATTGATTGTATATGTAATTTCACTAGAATTTGTTTCACAATGTATGATTGTCCTGACAACGCATAAAAGGCTATTTGACATTATATATTCAGAATAAGTTGTTATTATTATAAATATTTCAAGCTCTGATCTCTAATACTGAAAACTGCTAACACAAAATGTAACAGCTGTTTTAAACTACTAACCAGAAGTGGCAGTAGCAAGTTCTTAGCTGCTAACGCAGACGAGCAGTTTCACACATCACTAGCATAAATTACCTCAATTGAAGATATCCATTTATCAACTGCTATAGAATATACATTGCCTATACCTATAGCATTAAACAAACCATAACTAAAACGCTTTGGCACAAATGTATCCACATAGTTTTAAAAAGAGAATTAAAGTCTATGATTTTTGTTGCTCCAAAATTATGTAAAATAAATCATAGTTATTAAATTAGTACAACATTGAAATGAACTACACCAACGACTAATAGTCAAGTTAACCGTATCATAGCAGAACTCCCGCGCGTCTCTGCGTTTCCTTCGACTATAATCTATATAGCGTGCTTTCTAAAGACGCCCCGAAAACTAGCAACGTGCTCTTTACGCTGTGCGCTACGATGAATGGTGTGTGTAGGGAATGAATGGTTATATACACGCGCGTTCGCCCAGTTGTATATACACACACGCATACTAGAGCACACGGAGTTTGTCTCTATGATATCGACCGCGTCCACGCGGCTAGCAAATCCACATCGTGTCATCTTTCCGCGTTACTTATTAATTATGATACTTAAACGGTCTATATATTCAGAATGTCTCCGATGTTCTAGAATTAGAGTGGATCGGATAAAAATAATGGCTGTCAAGAAAAAGATTTTTTTTGAATTCTTTCCAAAGAATTTCTGGCATGCTAATATGCCAGAATCCTGTAACGAAATGACGAGCGCCCTATAGATATTTGCGTAAGGGCGCGAAAGATAAGGGAGCAACACGTGGTTTCCACTGTCTGGGAAAGGACTTACATTTCATACGTTTAGGGCAGTCCTGTTTCCGGCGTGGCATCCTGAAGTCTCCAGTTCTGATGGGGATGAAGTAGAGGCCTCTTCGGAATTGGCGCAGAATTTTGATCCGGCGTTGAGTCACACTGGCGACGACAAAAGCTGACGCGGGAACAGGATCGATCACCAGTCGGAAGAAAATATATTTTGGCACACTATTTCGCAGCAATCGATCACAGAATTATGAATATGCGGGTTGTATCCTTGTATTTATTATGTTTTTTTTTCGCACAAATTCAATTAAATATATTTATGTTATTATATATATATATATATATACATATATAAAGAAACACAGCACAATTGAAGTCGTATACATCGAAAAAATATTTTAATATTAATTATGGCGAGAAGAAGACTGTCCGTCACTCGTGCTCTCCTGTTGTTTTGTTTATTTTATACGATCCAGAACTCTGTCACTTTGTATCACCGTGTGGGAATATTCGTATATCGCGTGGTTCCTAATCACAAATATGATAAGCACTATTGCCGTTGCGCACCTCCGTAAATGTGTGTCTTTTGGCAGCGCGTCGATTCGATCACCAGCGGAACAGGTTGCGGTAACATCCTGCGCTCGTACACCGACTCTGTTGACTGAGTGACTGACAGCCACATAGCCGCTTCGCCCCACTCTACGGCGGACGTCGGCGCAAGGTTTTCGTCAGGTTTATTTGGCGCCGGCGTCTAACTATCCGCCGCGACGCTGTTACTCCGTCTCTCTCTAGCGCACCCCCGGTAGCACGACACACCACCGCGACACGTACTCGGCCGACAATGTCATCTCTCGTCACAGTTCCGAACACATCTCACAAACACCTCTCCGTTGGCGGCGGACGCAATGCGCATCCGCGCCCGGTCAATTTGACAGTTGGGCCGGCACCGTCGCGGACACGCCCACTTTACGATCGGCACCGCTCGGCGCTCGTCTAGCCTCTCTACGGCTACCCGAAGTCGAGTCCCGCGTGAACGCGTCAACCGCAAGTGAAAAACCATCATCAACCATCCGAGACACCATCTAAAACCACCGGTAAGTCCTTAATAACTTACATAAACTACATCCACCTCACATAGAACACAATTCCTTTCAATTCTACATCTGAAACTCGCAAAAACGTCATATAACACCCATCAAACATAACCTCAACTCCCGTCACCGCATAACCGTACTTTTTCCCAAATTCCCGTGCGATTCATACCTAGAATTTCACCTCCTACACCGTACAGTGTCTCATGTCGACTTCCAGAGGTCCGATAATCCGAAACACCGATTTTATTAAACGCCGGATGTCACCTGTACAGAGGCTACGCGATACAGTACCTTATCTGACGACAGGCGGCGTTACTTGTCAAGTCGAGCTCGGCCCACTTGATGTGCTGGGTGGAGCTTGTAACTACAACTTGTACATTTAATGCTCCATATTATTACACTATATCACGGGGAATAAAGAGACAAAACGTCAATTGTGAAGGTGCGTTGGATTTTTTTCTTTTTCGAGTCGGAAAATTTATCACCCAACTTTTCGTTTAAATTAGTTTTTAATATAAGATGTGTAGTGATAGCGTCTGAGGATGCGGGTCCGCATAATTTCGTGTTTTTTATATGACATGTCCACACGAGAAACTGGTTATGATTCACAGCATGTGCAGCTAATTAATATTTAGAAAAATAAAACCTTTCTTTATTAGTATATTTTATTAATTGAGGTATTTTTATGAATTTATATAGCATTTAAAATACGAGGGATCATTTCTTAGAATAATAATATATATCTCTGCGCGTATGATATTTCTTAGTACGTAGCATATGACAACTTATTTCTCAGTAGTTACTCAAAACGTGATTTCTTGTTGCTAACTGTATAATAAGAATGATATAAGCATCGTCGATCCTATATTACACCAATGAATCGAATCCTAATATAAGTAATTAAATCATTTTATTCTCCATGATTTATTATATAAAATGTTAAAACAATAGATTATACCTATCGCTTCATCGGAATTATGACTTAAGAATCAATCTTTAACAATGCAATTACATATCAAGGTGATGGGCAATTAATTCATATATTGCTGGTTGATGTCATCGATGTATGCAATTATGTAAATTAATACATGCAAAAAATCTTTGATGAAGGATTAATGTATAATGATGTGATTTGATGTTTAAAAAAATACCCGCTTTCTCTGAAAAATAATCCAAGAAATTCTACAGCAGAAATTAAGAGTTGTGGAAAATAAAGAAGAATCTTGTAATGTTAATCGAAAATTTTGATTGGCATAAATAAATCCGTAACAGCTAAAAGAAGGAAGATATTTTTTTACACCCAATAATTATTAATAAGGGCTTCATATTAAAGGAAGAATATTATCTAATTTCCTATTAAAGAAACGCATATATCCACAAAGAAATCAATGTTTTTAAATTTACATATAGAATTAAATAAATTTGGATATATTAAATTAATAAAATTCACTGCGTTCAACCATAAAAAAATGTATCTAAATTCCATGTATATAAGTAATTGAATATCTCAAAAATATAATTAAATAATGTTCTTTCCATACATATTTATTAATATTTATAATAGATACATATTTCGACAATTGAGTGAAAAAACATGAATCGAGTTAATGACAGCATTTTAATTTCTTTTTTAGATTAACGTGTTATAAGAGCTTGAAGATGGCCAACTTCGGCCGAAACATGTAGCTATTATAAATATTAATAAATCTGAATGGAAAAAACATTATTTAACTACTTACTCAAATAGGAAACATTAACAATTGTATTACTGTTTAATTTTAATATCATATGCGAATAAAAACCCAAAACTATATAAAATCTTGTCCTAGGGGCAGGACAAGATTTTTTTTATATATAATATACTTAATAAAACACACCTAAACAACATTATTTGCCCAAATTTACCGTTATATGCGCAGGATAGTCCTGAAAATTCGCAAGTATAATTGCTCTCAAGGGCAAATATTATTTCTCATGTATACACACGTGCTGTGTGTGTGATATCCTTTTATTACTGCACAACTAATAAAGGATTCTTTAAATCCAAATGGAAGAAATACTACTTTGCCGCTATAGATATATTAAAAAAAAAAAAAAAAACATTTCCTTTAGTTAATAAGTAGATACGTATTTTTTTCATTGAAATAATACCATTCTGATGTGTATTTTATGTAATGCCTAAAGCATTTAACCCAAAAGTTAACTAAACAATTTGGTCCTTCATCTATTTTATAATATAAGCTCATTCGGGTACCTTAAACATAAGTACTTTGCTATCCTATTTGGTATTTTATATACTATTCATTCGTTAAAAATGCTCCAACAAGTTTAAACAATTTAACCACACAAATAGGATAATTTTCTACTTATAGTGGTAGCCTACGCATATCTGTAGCGCCTATAAGATCATCTGTAAGCATGTAAGTATACGTTAATCACACCATTATTAAAATCTTAGATTGTCAGAGATTTAATTATTTTATTCATTCTAAATATCTTTTTTATTTAAAGCAACATTTTTTGTAGGTATTTCTAAATAAATACAATTATCAATCTCACCTTAAAATGTCATCAAACTCTATGCTATTATTTTTTTTGTTGCATTAAATGAAAATGTTTGATAGTTACCACAGTTCCGACTACCAAAAATTACGAAGCAGAATTGTCTTCCATCCCCCCACTTTGGGGGGGGTACCTGCGTGAGACAAACTCAATCACGTATGCGATGGAGGTGCTAATATATTCACCTTAATATTCACATGATGGCCCAAGTAGATATGAGCATATATGAGATGTCTCGTCTTCATGCAAACCATATGAACAAATCCCAAAGTCATCGTTATGAGTTTAGTTGCGTGCCATCTTCCGTTCGAGTCGATAGGTAGTACGTTAGCGTCTATACCACTCCCCGAAAGTTACAAAATTCGACAGTTAACAAAATGCAAAGAAATAGATAGATGTATTATGAAAGATTGCTAAAAATATTTAGTGTATAACATAATAATAGTTTGATTAACGCTAATTCATAATAAATAATTAATAATAAATAATAATTATATTTCTTCAACTTATTAAATATATATAGGTACGACTTTCTTCGTGTAAACATTCGATTGACCAGTAGCACTGATGATCCTTGGTAAGGTGAAACATAAGTATGTTAATATCAACCGAGTGTTACACACCTTTTTAATGTGACCTAATTATTATGTTTAAGTTAGTTTTTTTTTCCAAACCTAGCCCACACTTTTTTAATCAGGTTCTGTGTTCTAAGCATCATTATTATGGTTAAGTTTTCTACCCACATAGTTACGTTCAATAGGTATATGTAATACACCCATTGTTGCAAAGATGGCGCTTCTCCTATTTCACTCAAACACGGTTATAAAAAGTTGATTCGGTGCATTTACCAGAAAAACATTGTATACCGGGGAAGGAGAATTTGCAAATTTCACATATAGAACAAAAAATAAATTAATGAGATCAAAACTTCTCAAATTAAGGACCTTAAGGACTTTATGCTTTAATCCAACAGTTCAGCTTTACTGTACGCAAAATTCTACTGAAAATTCACTATTGCATTTGCGGCAAGCAATATACAATTTATGCTTCTTTTATCGGTAGATTATGTCAACAAAACTACACATTAGGTATGTTCAAAAAAACACATCATACGGTAAATAATTATTTACAACTAGGTATATTAATTATAGCAACAACGTAGTTAATCTGTACGCAAAACTTTAATGTCAGTTCACTAGACAGATTTGTAATAGCAGCAAAAATACTGTAAATATTTTGTTGACGATTAATTGCAACTATTACCACTGACCTAAACGTACTTTTTGCAACAAGTGATGCTACTTAATGCTACTGTTATATCGACACAAATTGTATAACAAAAGTGTGCATTACAAAAATACGATAACTTTCGTCAACAATTTTGTGAGAGAAAATTTCAATACAAGTTGTGCTCATCCCTATATGTACAAGAACTTCAATTTATAATTGTTTGAAACTAAATTTACCCTGTAGTAAGCCATGATGTAATATAATACAAATAACATCATAACTTGCTAGAGGGTACATTTAATTGATCGTATGTTAGTTCTCTTTGTGGATGAATTGTCTAAATATATTGTGGGTATACATATACATATACTAAGAGGAACTTTATATAGACGTTATTTGATTATCGCATGATAACTAAAGTTTAGTTATGTTTGATATTCTTGTAGTTAAATTAACTAATTATATAGATAATTCAGCGACTGTTCGATCAATTGTCATGAAGAAGATACATCTAAATCATGTATGTAGGTAGTTTACACGTATCTTCGTCTAAAAAATAATAAATATTTCTTCTCCTTATTATTAGCTTTATTGACTTATATTATTTATACACTCTTATTTTTTATATTAATAATACATATTATGCATATATAATTACCATCATTAATATCAAACATCCAATAATACTGCCAATATTAATAACAAAAACGATCGACAAATATATGTTATGTTGAAGAAAAATATATTTCCCACTTTAGTATATTTATTTTAACTCTGTCTTTATTTTATGCTATTACACCAATTTTCTTTACGCGCTAAATTTCCATTTATTTGCATTTTAATATCACCATAGTGGAGCAGGCGCCGATATACCAAGTCGAGAGAAAAAATTGCAATAGCATTCCAATAAACACGTGAGAGAAGTGGAAAGTTACGTGCAGCAACTAGCCAACGAACTATGCAAATTGCCTTTACGATTATGCGTATTATTATAAATTATTACTACACTAGTAATATGGTTATCTCCGTTACTACTAGTAATAATTTACAATATGTACTTACGTATATATATTTTCTGTTTTATGTCTGTAAACCAGTTGATAACTCGTCACTCTTAAATATAGCTAAACGGAATTGTTATTAGTAGTGTTAGAATATACAGTTGCCTCACACGCTAATAAGTGTCAGAGAGAAATCACTGCTTTCATTATGTTACCACCGACTTAGACTAGACAATGATTGATAATCGATTTGCATAAACGCGAGGTCACATTAGTAAACTAAGCGTTTCACTAAATCCACAGAGAAAAATCACAACGCCGACTTGGATTATTCAATAGATAGGTAAATATTTTCAGCGCATTTGCGTTGGTAGTACTGTATATATACCTATACTCGTTCGACATTGACATAAATTCGCTTTTATGATTTATTATGGCAGTTATCGCGAAATGAATGTTAACTGACGTGATGGCGGTACAATTTTTTCGTTAATATTTAGGTAGATGCTATATTTCAATTTTATATGTGTATACAAAAAATAACGAGAAGTAATTGACGTATTGACAGGTAGATCGGAAGATTTTAATATTGTTATACGTTACAATTATTATTGTTAATGTTGAATTGTGATTGAATTTTTAGACTGGAGGCAAATAAAGGTTTTTTTTTTTAATATTTGTGGAGTGATATTGTACATTCAGGTGTTATATTTGAATATAGATCGTTATAGATGATTCGATTTGCAATTCACTGGAATAGTAAATTCTCTAGAAGATAATATATTCAAAGACAAATAGCCACGAAATGTCAAACTGTCAAACATTTCAGTTATCGTTGATTAGTATGAAAAATAGCTTAATTATACATCAACGAAGAAGAACTAGATTTGTTAAACAGAATTATTATTTTTTTATAATACAAGGTATTGCATGATTTATTGTATTGTATTGTATTTATTTTATCACAGTTCGTAACATGTCAAAAAAAAGAAAACATATAAATATATACATTGTATGTACAATTGTCATAAATAAAATAAATTGTATAAATAAAATGTATATCACAAATTACACGAAAGTAACACGAACAAAACATTAATACATAAAATGAGTAAAAATAATAATAATAATAAATATATGTGGATTGTCAATCAAAATTATATTGCAGATATTCATGTACACTATAGTAATAGTAATAGTAATAGTAATAGTTTAATAGTTCATGATGAAAATTACATTGAACACGTCAATACAAAAAAAAATTAAAATAATTTGTAACAATACAGAGGCACAGCAATACATTTTAAAATCTATCATTATAAAAATCTTGAACACTATAATACACCTTAGCTGTTAGAATGTTTTTTAATGTCTTAAGAATTGTTTACCTGGCATTTTTCTTTATGTTCTCAGGCAAATGATTGTATATTTTAATGCACTGGTAGATAGAACCTTTCTGGAGCTTCGTGAGGTCTGTCCGTGGCGGCGCTAAATGATTGTTAGCAATTCCGCGCGTCCCGTAGTTGTGTTCAAGTTCAAACTTTTTGAAAAAATCATTGTAGTACTCTTTCACAAACCTGGCGCATTCGAGTATAAAGTGGATGGAAGGGTAATTAGTTATACTGGCAGAAACACTGGCTTACATGATTGTCTACGATTTAAATTAACATTGCCCTCAGACAAGCTTTTTGTAGTATAAATATGCGATTTGATGTTGTAGAGCTTGCCCAAAAAATGACACCATATCTTAGCTTGGAAAAGACGGAGGCGTAGTATACACTAAGAGCAGCTCCCACGCCGACAGTCCGCGATATCGTTCGTAAACAGTAATACGCACTGGATATATTGATTTATAGAAAACGTTATTTAGCAAAAATTGTTTTATAAATTTGCTGAACATTTTTACACTAAATTGCTTAATTCGGTCAGGTAATTTGTTATATAATTTAACGCCACGATAGTCTATTGATTGTTGAGTCCTTTTTAAACGATGGTGTGATGTTGCTAATTTCATTCCGTATTACGAGTTTGTGTAACAGATTAGATAGCAAGTGCACCCTGTTTTGATGTACCTACGTTTTTTTAATAAAAAAAAACGATACCCTGTATATAATAAGCAACAAAATTGTAATGAACATATTAATAAACTATATATGGATAAGAGAAAAAAGTTGGAAAGTTATCTTTTTTATTTGAAAGGAATTGTTTTTTAACCAAACGTTTTTGCTTTTTCTAATATGGCCAACAATATTTTGATGTTACCTTGAAAACGAATATAATTTTATACCCACGCATTTTTCAGAAATAATATAGTTTTTATCGAGGCAATTCATTCTTCTAAGTGAAGCATATTGATAATTGATTCAAGCGGTTTCTATTTTGGACTTGAACATTCTTGTAATATTTTTAAACGATCAAAGGCTTTACTGTTGTAAAGTGCTTTGCTTTATAAGTAATGCAACTTTAATTAAAAAGATTCCAATTTTCCCATGGAATCCCTTTAATCTTGTGCGAATAATTTACAATTGTTTATAATAGCGTTTGTAAATAAAATTGTCTAATATTCTTGGATTAGAAAAGAGGGCTAACAAGAGAAGAAATCCATAGATATTTTAACTAATATTACCCCTGACCAAAAACTACAAGCAATAATTTCTACTTATAGTGGTAGTCATATGCATATCTGTAGCGCCTATAACATCATCTGTAAACATGTAAGTATATATTATAGATAATTATAGACTTACAGATAGGCTAACAGGCATAGTAAATATATATATAGAATCACACCATTATTAATATTTTAGGTTGTCACAGATTTAATTATTTTATTCATTCTAAATATGTTTTTTATTTAAAGCAACATTTTTTGATGTAAGTATTGTCTAAATAAACACAATTAGCAATCTCACCTTAAAATATTCTTGGATTAGAAAAGAGGGCTAGCAAGAGAAGAAATCCATAGGTATTTTAACTAAAATTACCCCTGACCAAAAACTACAAGAAATTATTGTTTAATTACACTCACAATCATAAATGAAGCTCCATTGCCACTTGATAATAGGAAATACTGATTTTAATTACCTACAAATAAAAATATAACAGTTGTAAATGATTCATAATGACTTTGTGTGAGTGTATAATTTAGCGAAGTTAAAAAAGCAGGTTTGATGCGCTTTTGGAAATTCTTAGGAATTGTTTTTGTATCAACCATTTCTTTATATATTATAACAAAAATCAATTTGCGAAGGCAGGCACGTATATGCACCTCCCCGATGCGTACTCTACTGCGTATCTGAGACTTAACATGGATAAAACTAATATAATTTCGCATAAAAAGCACTCAGATTGAATGCAGCCGCTTTAGATTTTCCGTTAAAAGGTAAAGTTTTAAATCAATGCATTCGTTCGTGTCAAGATGCAATAAGCTAAAATGCTTGGATTTTTATGTACAAATACTGTTCGTAATTCACTAACATGATAACGTATGTACTTAAAAGAAACTGTAATATTTTATTTAATGCATGTATTGTTATATTATGCTTCAGTACACAAAAAAATATATTGCCCGCATTTAAATCTTTTTATTCCAATTTTTACATGATATTTTTGACAATTAACAAATACCTCTGTTGGGTGACTTAATTTACTAGTTAAGAATATATATATATATATAATATTAAAATTAATCGTGATATATATTCACGTCAGATAGGTCACACAAAACTTAAAATTTCTTACAATTTGGAAAATTTCAGTTACAAATAAAATAATTTTCAAGTGCTAACGAAAGAAGCGAATTTGAAAAAAATATTTTACGTAAAGAAACCTTATTTTAATTGAATATCGTATAACTTAAGATTAATATTACTGTTCCTTTGAAGGGATCAAACTATTTCTTAAAAATAATATCTTTTATTCAAGTAAATTACCTTAACAGTAAAAAATATTTGTTTGGATATATAATATCAAGTATAATTCTCTTAAAGAAACTATTTATTTTATGCAAAGTCAGTACAGTTATAGACAAATATAATGTGGTAAATCTCTTGTCCGTTTAACCAATTAACTGTATTGGTATTCTTGGTAGTAACGTCCAAGAATACCAACAGCTACACACAAAGTAATAGTATAATAAATAAATACGTTAAACATATTCTGCGAGCACAGAAATTACCGTACAGATGGCAGTCTTCCTATTTCACTACATTAACTTTCCATACTCGATATAATGTTTCTACATCCCAGATATAGCCGTCAAATACACAGAGATTCAAAATGATTGTCAATTCCGCTCCTATAGATAGTAACAGGGTGTAGGTACATGCCGCGTGTTTGTAATAAAGGTTTGAACTAAGTCAGTATTGGAACATAAGGAAGTAAACGGATCTGTCATAAATAAGGAAAACGTACCTATATTGAACTCGCATTATAAACAACGACTATGGATTGGTGTTTCTGCTTGTAAAAATGAAAATGTAATTAATTTAACTTTACTAAATTATGATTTTACAATTCAGTACTAACTGGTGTTTAACTAAATTTATTTATTACTTTAAATTATAACATACAATTAGTATAATTATTAAGTTACAAAAATGCATCTCTCAGTTCTTCTATGGTATGCATGCGGTTTCTATAGATCCTACTTTTTAGATAGCCGAACATGATGTAATCTAATGGGGTTAGATCAGGCGATCTTGGTGGCCATCTTTGTGCTCTAACGAACCTGTCAGCAAAAAACTGTTGAAGATATTGGTAGGTTTGTCGAGCAGTATGTGCTGGAGCATTATGGTGCTGAAATAACCTGCTTCAAGCTCATTTTCTTGTAATCTGTAATAAACAATTCCAACATCTGTTGGTAACGTTGGGCTGTTACAGTTTTCTCGAAGAAAATTGGCCCTATTATTCGTTACCTGGACATAGCTAACCAAACTCCAACTTTTACGGGATACAATTGCGTTTCTCGAAATTCATGTGGATTTTCTGCAGACCAGATACGATAGTTTCGTGAATTGATATAGCTTGTTAGATAAAACCAGGCTTCATCCGAGAAAAATGATTTGTTTAGCAAGCATTCCCCCCTTAATGTTATTAAACCAATGACAAATTCCAATCGCCTATCGTGATCTAATGGTAATAATTCCTGTACCGTAGAAACTTTATAGGGATGAAAATGTAACTTTCTTTTGACAGCTCATTGCGGTGAAGTGTATGATAAGCCTATAAAATTATAAAATGTAATAAACTATTTCACTTAATGTTAATATTGATTTTTTACCCGTTTGTTGAGCTATTACCACAGATAAACTCCCTTATTTTCTTACAGTGTTCAGAAATACTATTGTTGGTGATATTAGATGTAAACATAAACGATTTGAAAAAAATTATAAGATAAATAATCGAAAGATACTATAACACGCACGCCAATGTCGCTAAATGTCAAGAAAATTCATTTAATGTATGAAATTTGTATGTAGCTAACTTCGCTCATTAATTGGCAATAAGTATAGATAATTTTTTCCGGAAAACAGTTTTTTTCTTACGACAATCATTTTGAACCACATGGTATTTATCTATCACTTGCCAGATAAATATTTCTTAGGAACTGTTATCACAACAGTTTTCACATTTCATACGGTGGTCCTTCATTTGTGCGAATTACACGTCCCGACAAAAACTTAAAACTTTTAAGAATAAAAATTTTAAGAATTTTAAGCGTTATATAATTTCTTTACAAAACCAATAAGATGTCTGAGTTAATTTGTATTCATAAAAGTAAAATAAACTGAAAAATACATTCTACAGTGATATATAAAGTAAACAAAAGTTATTATTTAATGCTTTAAAAAATTCCTGCCATAATTATTTTGTTAAATTTATATAAATCTATTAATAATAGGCCGGCAGAAGTAATTAAGAATATCGGGGAATCTACACACTACTGACCATTATTTGTTTTTTTTTTTTTTTTTATTTAAAACAGAGCCTCTAAGTTTTTGTCGCAGAAATTGTTGAAAACATTGAATAATATTTTTTTATTAGTTTGATGTATCACTGTAGAATGTATTTTTGAGTTTATTTTACTTTTATGAATAAAAATGTAATTAGACAACTTGCTAGTTTTCTATAGCCTTTAAAATTCCTACTGCGTCTAAGTTTTTGTCGGGAAATGTGGCTGCCAATGTGGAGGGGCAGTGGTTTTTGGGTAAGCATTAGAATATGGCAAGAAAGTGCTCATTTTTTGTTTGTCCTTTATGCATTAAATTCCAATTAAATAAACTTTACCAGAGCACTTTCATTTCAACGATATTTTCCTTTCTGTTACGAAAAAAAAAGCAGAAATACTGATTTGTTCTTCGTATCGTAACTATATTTAATTCAAATAGAGTTTCTTCATGTGAAATAAATGTTTTCCAAGATATCCATTTCTTTGCAAGGGAAAAAAAATACTTCCACTCAGCGTGGACGATTTTTACATTCGCACAGTTGATTAAACTATCACATAGGCCTAGTCGCCAACATTAATCGTTAATCAAAGAAGAACGCGTCACATACCAATAACTTCCTTCGCTACTTAATAGCTACATACATACGTCGAGGAAGCATTAGCAGTGCGTTATCCAACACCTCGTCTTATTTCTACCGTAACTTAATGAATTTAACAGGATATGTAAAACGATACCGACAGCCAGCGTTGACGTAGCGTCCCGACCGAGGAGGATAGAAATCTTAAAGTCGTCCATAGCGCCTATAAATATACGCGCATCAGATATCGCTTTCAGAGAGGTTATGACTTTTGACGCCGGAGATATTTTAACGGGCGTCCGAGTCGAATTAGTGCCACTATAATTGCTTCTTTTCTAATATCTTTCAGCGATGGCTGGACGGTGATAAATTTTGCGGTATTCGCGTTTACCGCAAGCCGTAGATTGTACATATGTGTAGGTGTAGCCATTTTATGAACATACATACATATATAGTAATAGAAGCGATGGTGTGCGTATTGAATATTCCAAACGCTATTACGAGGCGGAAGCATGCATTATTGTTATTTGTTTTTGGTGAAATTCGGATTCCTTATAGTGATTTATGTTTAACGGTGATCAGTGGTCACTTTTAAGTACAGAAATGTCTCCATTTCTTAGCCTTTAAACATATGAAACACCATCTCTATAGTATCTGTTTAAATGAATATACAGGCCAGATCATGAATGTTTGTAGTTGTCATATTGCTTATGACGTATGCAGCGTCTGAAACAAATTCAGGCACACCAACATTGTTTACAATGAACTGTACGAAATGACAATTGTCAAATTTAATGAGGTTATACGCAGTTTTAATAGATTTTCTTTTATAACTGAAAGGATTGGTTCAGTTTTTAGTCAACGTTGCGTTTTAACAACAATCATGAGTAATGCAACTAATAGGATTCGAAATAGTGAACTTTTCTATTGACAATGCTTTCGTGATCAGGCTAAGCTTATTATTAAATGTGTTCTCAATGAAATAATGTATTACCACAATAATGTAGTTCTCATATCAAAAACCTATTTGCAAATTAAATGTAGAAAATATTCAAGCAACATAAAGTATTTAGTTTAATATACGTTACCAATGATTAATTAAACGGAAGATGATGTTTTTATTTTATGTGGCAAACATAATTTCATATACAAAACATAATATTGCAGTAAATTAAATTAAAATATGTCAATATTGAAAGAAAAGAATAGTGAAATTAAAATATATTTAATTTGTGTCTTCGCTCTCATCTTCTGATCCGCAATTAACTGTCAGAACAAAGCCATGTTGCTTCACATTCGTACCACTCTTTAATTATTTTCCCTGTGTGATTTATGCAATTTTGCCAGGAATCTGGTGTACAGCTGTCCAAACTTTCTTGCCATATTCCCAATACTTGTTTATCGCCATAACCATCCCGACCAATATGGTTATTATAATATTCTTTCGCATGTGCCCATATAAATTCGATAGCATTGAAATCGCAGTGATACAGAGGCAGTCTTGAACTTTATGCCCATGTGCTCGAAGTTAATTCATCAATAACATAAACCTTACCATAAATTACTTTACGAACATCCATTTTATTTCTCTCTGACACATCACATGATTTAGGTATCAATCGTGGCTTGTACAGGGCTGTTGAAGCACTCGATGCAGGAACAGCAGATATAGCTCCCTTCTTGCGCTTTGTGTTGTAGATGATACCCATAGAAATGCCCAAAGCATTCGCAACTCTCTACAATTTGTATGTAAGTTTTAATTTAATAATAACCAATTACAATTTACTCCATGGACCGCATCAACGGATATTAGAGGACTTCCATTTCGCTTTTCCTCCTCGAAATACACTAGTAAACGACTGACCAACTCTTGGCAACAAGAACTAAGTCGTTTACCAGGCATCTTGAACTGTAACCTAAACAAATGTTTTAAGTCTTTGTATGTTTCTTTAACACCTCTAAACTTACCACAAACTAAACGATTTACTTCACTATAGCTCTGAAAAGAACTTTTGGTAAAAGAAATAAAAATTCAAACCTAAAGAAGGGTCAATAAACAGTAAAAAGCAGATGTCAAATGTCAACGGAGCGGTAAAATGGGTTAAAATGGCGTTGTTGCATGCCCTGAAGTGAACATTATGAAAGGTCTTATTTACGCATTACTCGACCGTATTCTATCTCACTTCAACTAGTTTGTTGATACTTAATAAAATATGGACGTATAGCTTAAGTAGCTACGACTTATGTTATATACTTCTATCTCGCTTGTCTATATGAATGCTTCCAATTTTTTGAAACTACGCTTGTCTTTACTTTACCGACCTGTTAATGACGTAACTATAACATTCAAGACTTCCTCTGTACGCTCTAACGATTCTTGACTGATGTGTATTAAAATGATTTATTGCAAGTACCAATTTAGTTACATTGGTGATTTAAAATCTTATAACATTTTCTAAGCCAGAGATACACTGTAAAAAGTTCTAGTATGTACAATTGCGTCCAATAGAAAATAGAACAACCCTTATCATAAATTTTCGTCTAATTCTAGCTATTTGATTTTGATTTATAAATATATCATATTGTGACATTGAATTTTTATTATCATATAAACTTAGGAACATATTAAATAGAAGGTTTAACCGACTTAAATTTGAAATAGATTTTTCCATAAAAAACATAAAAGAACTTATAGATAAACTCTACAATTTTCAAATTTCCTCTGGAGTTAAATTAATATCTTTTGATGTAACATCTCTGTTTCCAAATGTTCCTATTGACATAAGTTTCAAAATCTTGAATCTTTCTTAATTTTTAACAACGTTGCTTTTGATAAAATTCTTGAATACATTAAATTAACGAAACTGTGTATGGAACAAAATATCTTTAGCTTTAATAATAAGTTTTATAAACAAACATTTGGAACTGCAATGGGTAACCCACTCTCTACTTTTTTAGCAAACCTCTTCCTAAATTATTTTGAAAAAGATATTATAAGTAAATTTCCTTCTTTCCCTAAATTGTGGATTAGATATGTAGATGATATTCTTGCTGTAATACCACTTGATTTTGATATGGATATTTTCCTTAATTTCATTAATAATCAGTATCCGTCAATAAAATTTCCGTTTGAAATAGAGGATCAACACAGTTTACCATTTCTTGATTTATTACTTAAGATCAAAGATAATACATTCCACTTTGATATACATAGAAAAGTCACACACACAAATAATTATATACACAACTTATACAAGCTATAAACAAAAATACACAACATTCTTTTTCTTAATAACTAGATTATTGAACATACCGCTTTCAGAAGATAATTTTAAAAAAGAATTAGAATATATATATATCATATAGCAGAAATTAATGGTTATAAGAAAAGTGTGATTGATAAGATTAAAAATAAATTAGATAAGAGGTTATTAAGAAATGTAACTACACTTATTCCAGAGAAAATAGTGGCGAAAAAATTTTGCAGATTTAACTTTAATGAATTATGGGTTAACCAGATATTAAACCTGTGTAAAAAATACAATGTTAGTCCGGTTTTTCAAAATTCTGATACTTTAAAAAATTAATAAAAATTTAATATTGAAATTATTGATTTTAAAAAATGTTCTGGAATTTATAAGATCAAATCCCGTGTTTGTAATAAAGTATATATAGGTCAAACAAAGGAATGCGGAGATTAGATTTAAAGAGCATTTATATCATATTAAGAATCACAATGCCGATAAATCCGCTTTGGCGTATCATTTTGTTAATACAGGACACACTTTTTCAATTGATGATTTAGAGTTAATTAAGTCTTCAAATTGTAAGAATCTTAATATGTGGGAAGCTATTTATATGAAAAAACATATTAATAGCTTACTCAATACTGATTTAACACACCTTAATTGTAAATATTTAGAATTCATTGAATATAGTAGTCCTGATGATTAATTTTTGTAACCTAGGATATACTTACTACATTTACGCATTTGGTATTTGACAATACACTTGTATGTACAGGAGGGTTCATAAAATAAATAATTTCTTTGCGAAATTAATTGCTCTAAAAATTTTGTAATTAATCTTAAATGTTTCTGGCAATTTCTTAATACATAGAAAAATATTTATATATAATTACAATTATTTAAGAATACTAACAACAACATAATGAATACATCAATAATAGTGTAATTAATCAATGTGAAAATCACATTGTTCAAAAACTCAGGAGGCTGATTGACATATTGTCTATTGCTAAAGTATTACTTGCGGGCATAAATCAAAATTAAGTAACTAATATCATAGTAATATGGTAATATAATTTTAAATCCATCGCCATAGTGTTTTCTTAAAAAAAGAATTATCTCACATAACATCAAACAAGTTAAATACATAATGTTGTATTTCTAAATGGTGCCGGTCTACTCAAGAGGCTTTTAGTTGTTATGTATTTTTGTTGCATTAATATTTCCGTATTCGGTATTTCTAAGGAAACACCGCCACCGAAATTCAATGGTGTTTTATTTAATGTGTAAACCTTTTTTTCTCTATATATTTTATATTTCTGTTTAAATTTTTAGTATTTACCTTTGATCGCAAATAATACCAAAAAAAGGTGATTAGGGCTTTGGATAAGTGCATGTATCCTCCGAAAGCTGCACTTACACCCAAGAAATTTTAAAATTCACATTTGCTGGTGTCCCGATTTTTTCTGTGAGAAGTGTACGTGTCCACCGGTGGCGCTACTTATCGGATGTTTTTTGGGAAAAATGTACACTCTTGGGTTGGCAAGATTATGAGAGCAAAATGTCAGTTTGAATTTGAATAAATATCATATTGACAAGTGTTGAAATTAATATTATTCAAAAAGTGTAGTTATTGTGTTTACTTCGTCGAAAATCGAAGTATTTAGTCTTTTTAAAGTAGTATTTCACATTTTATTGGTTATTGTAAGTTACATTTCGTTATACTATTTTGTACAATTTAGTTTTGATATAAAGCAAGCTGTCATCACGTATGCCTGCCACTACTATTATTTTGATCTGTCAAAAAAGTAATTCTCATGGTCTCAAATGTCATGCAGATGTCGCTACTTATCCGGAATTTGGTATAACATCGAATTCAATAGCTTTGTTCGTGGAGCAATCACAAATCAGTCAGACATAATTTTATTGATTGAAAGAAATCCGTAATTTTAATCCAAGTCATTTGATTGGCTCTTGACTGATCTGTGATGCTCCGCGAACATAACTAATGTGAATTTGAATGATTCGACAGGACGTATAAAGTTAGAGTCATCAAATAGGTCGTGTTCAAAATATTCTTCTTAAGAATAAATAAGTTGAGCATATTATTTCACAGAAAAATATTAATTATTTGTTTTGGCTGTCATGGCACCTTGCTTGATTTTCTCCATGGATCTGTGGTATCCATGGCATTTAAAATGCAATATCTTGCTTAATATTTAGACTAAACATAGGGTGTTATATGGTTTTTTAAGATTCGTAAAATTTGTTATTTAATTCTAACATAGCCTAACTATAGTTTCAATTTAAGAAAAGATAATAGAACGTCATAACCAAAAATTTTGGAGAACTATTAAAAAGTAGATTTCTTATAAAAATTCCAAATCGAAATCTACATAAAATATGTCTAAATTTTTTTTTTAATTTTAAATTATAAGAAAGTCATATCGTATAATAGAAATTGAATGATTGATGATTTTGAAAACGATTTTTTTAAATTTGATTTCACCAGTGTTTTTATTTCGAAAAAGTAACCCATCTCATTATTTTGTACCTCTACTGCAAAGTGTATTTAGTCGTTGTATACATCTAATTTGATCCACTTTTACAGTAGTTTCAAAACAACGATACATAAGTTTTAATTTAGTATTTGTTATTAGGTAAGGCTAATTCAAATGTTTCAATTAAGGGTAGATTATTTTTTATGTACAATTCTTAAATAAAAAATATAAATAGCAACATTATTAAAGTTAAATAGAAATCCCACACCAAAAGCGCGCCAATATCATAGAAAGATATAAAGGCCTTGTGCACCTAATAATAAGCCTCTTGTGATGCATGTAGCCACGTTCTCCTCAATGCGATGATTTATTTGGACAGATCGTGTTATGTTATTGTCAATCCGTCCACGATGACATCTGCACGAGAGCAGCTGAATCCGATACTATATTTGTATGCACGTAGATGCACTCAGGAACGTGTGAGCGAGACGGAGCTACACATACTAAGATTCTATCCGGTTAATCGCTCGATAATAAGGACGCGTCATGCTACAATAGATTATCTAATAGTATATTGTTTAGCGTATTATTTATAAAAACCGATACACAAAGAACAAAGGGAACTCGGACATCGTTTATGCACGATACAGCCATAAGTCTCGTACAGGCAGACTCAGTTGTTTTAATTAAACCGCACGATCGCTCGATTCTTCGGTTCTGTTCTGTTTTCTTTGGAAATTCCGCGAGATATTTATTTTAATATCGCGGTTGACTATGTTTGATCTTTAAAAGTTTAGGGATAAACACACGTGCGTGGTGTTTCGGGATATACTGCATATTTTTTCTTAATTTCCTGAATATAAATTTGCATGGAGGATGAGGAACATATATTTTTCCAATATATGTTCCTAATAACTAATAGGAAGTACCAATAAGCTTCAGTCTCACAAATTCTTTAATCTTCAAAAACACAATGCACATTTCATTAGCTATGCTAACATCTTCAGGTTTATCGTATTTTCAAGAAATATATCTTAACTATCGCCTGTGTAATCCAATGTCGTTCTATTTTATTGAAATGTAGCTAACACTTTTGGTCTGTAACATAGCTTCAGGCAGTAGCAACGAAAAAGTATTAAATGTATAAAATTCAAAAATAAATATTTTAGCACTAACTGAGATTGACGAACAATATGTTTTCTTACAATGTTTGTTATGTATTATAAATCCAATAATATTTAAATAATTGTTAATAAACCTGTGCTACATTAAGACAGTTTGTAAAGAGACCCCAGTGTTGGCCATATTTCAAGAAAATAGATCAACGACGTCAGATTACACGGGCGATAGCTAAGATATACATATTTCCTGAAAATACAATAAACGGAGGGTTCATAAAATAAATAATTTCTTTGCGAACTTAATTGCTTTATTTAAGAATTTTATAAATAATCTTAAACCTGGTTTTGGTAATTTTTTTTATAGATAGAAGGAAACTTTATAGTAATACAATATTTAAGAATATTAAACAACAATAGTAATTAATACATCAATAATAGTGTAGTCAATAAATCTGTCAAAATCACATTATTCCAAAACTGAGGAGGTTGACTGACATATTGTCTATTGCTAAAGTATTACTTGCTGGCATAAATCGAAGTAAGTAACTAATATCAAAGCAGCACTAACAAGTAACATAATATTAAATAATAAAACCCCATCACCACATGTTTTCTTAAAAAAGAATGATCTCTACATAACATTAAACAAGTTAAATACACATATATTTCTAAATGAAGCCGTCTATTCAAGAGTTCTTTTTGTTGTGAGGTATTTTTTTTTTCATTGGTATTTCTAAAGAAACGCCGCACGGAAACTCGGATTTGTTTATTCTATACATAAACCTTTTTCTCTCTATATATTTATTTTTCTGTTTAAATTTCTAGTCGCTACCTTTAATCGCAGTAATATACAAAATTAAGTGATTTTATGGCTATGATAAGTGAATACGTTCTCCGAAAGTTGCATTTACAATCAAGAAATTTTAAAATTCTGAATTGCTGGTGTCCCGATTTTTCCTGTGAGAAGTGTACGTGATTGACAGGCCGTATAAATCAACCGTCAAAGTGATTAAAGCAGGTCGTGATTTTCAATATTAACCTAAACCTACCAAGGTGTGCTTTTGAGGCACAATTGATTTTGAAATTGCTGGAACTTTGTAAGTTAACTGCGCACAGACTGGAGGATTTTTGTATTCTCAAAATAAACTATTTAACACAGAATGACATAAAATTTTTTTTAAAATATTTTTCCTATTTTACTAAAAAAATTAAACATAATTACCGACACGTCCTACCAAGTGTGTCTTTGAGGCACATACTGTTATATATACTATAAAATGCATTGCTACGTTATTTAAAACTAGATATGTGGGTAAATCCCCCGTAATAAGATATGCTTTATATTTCGGGACTTTCCCCTTAAGAACTTCCAGTTGCATATGAAGGGGAATTCCCTAAATGCGTTTTGCTAAAACAGTCAGCTTACAAACTGCATTGCTATCAGTGTATTTTGTGACATTCCTAACGAAACGCATTGGCCGTTTTAGGTGTCTATTGGTTAATTTATTTCTTTTACCTAGTGGAGAGTATAGTATAGACCAGGTAAGCAAAATAAAGTTTTGATTGACCCCAGTAAAAATAGATTTGTTGTTTTATGCATATTTGGTTTTGAAATTTATGCAGAAAGTATGACCGATTGGTTGACTGACCGACGCCGGCCACTAACTGAAAAGGAGTTGCTCGATGCATTGTACGAAAGTGATGAGGATTTGGGAAGGAATGTAAATGATGGTGAAGATGAAGAAGAGCCAATGACGAAACCTCTTCTAGTGAAGCGGATTATCAAGAAACTGGCGATGAAGAAAGCGATGAACAAGAAGGAAGTGACGATAGTGATGCTAATGATGAACCGCCCCGGCTATTCGCAAACTTTTATTGAAAAGATGGTACCGAGTGGAATGCCACGCCGATTGCCAAGGGAAAAACACGTGCACACAACATAATTACAAACAGCTTTGAACAAAGTGAAACTTCCACCTGGAGTGCATGTTGATACTCCTTGTGACGCATTCAATTTGTTTTTGATGATACGGTTATTGGTATTGTGGTTACTTTCACTAATAAGGAGGCTGTTCGTATTCTTAGCGATTTGTGGAAACCAGTTGACGACGTTGAAATCCGTGCTTTCTTGGGCCTTTTGATTACTGCTGGAGAAATAAACAAGGAATGGTGGACTATAATGAGCTATGGAATCCTTTATATGGAAATCCTGTTTATCGAGCGTGTATGTCACGAAATAGATTTACTCAATTACTAAGATTTATTCGTTTGACGATAAAGCGACCAAAACCCTCCGAAGGCAAAAGGACAAGTTGGCAACAATTAGAGACCTGTGGGACCGTGTTTAATACAAACTTGCTGAAATATTATCTTCCTGGCAGTAATCTAACCATCGATGAACAACTGGTGCCTTTTAGAGGTCGGTGTATCTTGCGACAGTACCTGCCAAGCAAGCCAGATAAGTACGGTATGAAAATTTGGTGGATATGCGATAGTGGAATTAGTTATCCGTTACGTGGTATATACCGTATTTAGGAAAAGAAGTCTCAACGAGCAGAAAACTTAGCGCAAAAGGTGGTTGAAGACCTTTGTGAACCTTTTCTGAGAACTAAAAGGAATATTACGTTCGCAACTTCTTCACCAGCTACGAGCTTGCATCCAGTTTGCTTACCAAAGGCCTAACTTGTGTAGGAACGCTCAGAAAAATAAGCGCTGCATACGACAAAATTTTTTACCTCACAGGCGACGGAATATTGAAAGCAACTTGTTTGGTTTTCAGAAGACAATGACTTTGGTATCTTATGTACCTAAGAAAATCGCTGTGTCATATTATTATCTACAATGCACAACGACTCCACCATTGATGAGGAAAATAAAAATAAATCTGAAATCAATAAGTACTACAATTCCACGAAAGGAGGGGTGGATACACTTGATCAGATGGTACATACATATTCAGTGAAACGCAAAACTAATAGGTGGCCTTTGGTCTATTTTTCAATATAATTGATGTGTGTGGAGTAGCTTCATTTGTCATTTGGAGAAATATCCATCCTGACTGGCATATTTCCAAAAAAACGAAGACTTCGCAAAATTTTCTTACGAGAAATTACAACAGTATTAGTACTGGGGCAAATTAGACGTCGTAGTTTGAGTGGCTTGCATAAAAGTCATACTTCATTGATACAAACTACGTTGAATCAAGCACCAACCACAGGGGAGTCTTCGGCTCGAGAAGTAAGAAAACGAAAACGGTGCTATATTTGCCCATCAAAGAAAAGCAGAATGTCAACACAGTTATGTGATAAGTGTAAGCAAACGGTTTGTGGTGAACATTCAGAGAAAATACTCACGTGCACAAATTGCAAACTACATAAATAACTTTCAAATATTTTACTATCTTGTACTATTTTTAAATTATATCTTCTGACACACAACATTCTTTCTATATGTTTTAATCTTACTGTATACCTACTACATGAAATAAATAATGCATATTTTGCTATTATTTACATCAACAATGTGTACAAATAGATGTGTGCCTGTGAGGCACACCTTGGTAGGACACGTTACGATAAAACGTTGGTAGGACTAGGGTTAACAGAGATATTTTCGCCAATAAAATAGTCATGAATGTTTAAGATTATATCATAGCAAAATGTCTTTGAGTGTTGGAATGTATCTTTCACTACGTTGTAACTACTTCTGTATCTGTAGAAACTGGAATGTAAAAAAAAATATACAGGGAAGAAAGAATGGAAAGACCCAAAACATAAGTACACATCATCCAATCATATTAGAATCGAAGTCTTCTCTAGTCTGCCAAAAGGATACTAGAAATCTAAAAAATAAAAATAGAATTTATGGGATTAGTATTTGTTAGTGACGACGATCGAATACATGAATGCCCAATTAAATACGAAATCCCGCCATCCACGGTAAATTAAGCGAATTTATCACTTCCCCAACGAATAGTTCTGCGTCAGTTTTACAGGAATCCCATCAGTTCATCATACGCGCCCATGCCCACACGATCATAAATATATGGTATTAAATTACACGCGGCCAAGTCTCTATTCACCGCTTCGGACGGTATATGGAAGGCTCGCGCACATCGAAATCACACATCAACTAAATTAAAAATTAGCATAAAAATCACATAAAATCCTAAATCCCGGCCTGTCCCGCATCAAGAAGAGAACTTGACTGGCACAAAAGGTCCGTAGTATACGTGCTGTAAATCACCGCAATCTGGAGGGAAGGTGGATATCGCATCGGGCTACGGACGATTCTTCGAGTTAAAGACTGGTCGGGGTTCTGCGCTCTCGTAGCTCGCTCTGTGTCCCTGTCTCTCGCTCCGAGAGACCGGAGAACATATCGACCTATGGGTGGAAATTAATGCCAACGGATTGTTCTTCGTATACACCATACGCTCTTATAACGTGCTAGTCGATTGATTCAGTGGACTCTCCGGCGAGCCGTCAGCGATGAGATACGATTGCGTCCTACTACTAAAGATTCATGAACGCGGAATGTTGCCAACGCGCGCTTTTTGTAATTTGTTGTACTTTAGGAAGTAATATGTATGTACCTGCCCCGATGTCCTTTCGTGTGTACTTCGGGTACGTTCGGTAAACTCGCGAATGCAGCGATGTACTCTTCTCCTGTTTCGGCTCGAGCTATGTATTTATATCTGCTGATTTGATTTTCACAATTTTATTTGTGATATTCTGAATCGCACAGGTGCGCGCACTAGCTTTTTGTCGTGTGTATGTTTGTATGTATGCGTGTAAGCTGACTACATATCGTGTCTTGCCGGTTACTTAAGCGTTTGAATACAATCGCAACTATAAGCATCTTATGATATGACCGATGGAGAGGTCCATTATTTCTATATAGTGCTTTTTACATTTGATGTATTATAGTAATATAAATAAATATTAAACAGATAAGATCTATTCATTTAAAATAAAACAATGGCATTATCATTAGTCATTACTTTCTAAAGACTTCTCTTGACATGGTAAATCACAGCATTTTACTTGAAAAATTAAAATACTACGGTGTGAGGGGCAATTGCTACAACCTAATAGAATCATATTTGACTAATAGAGTACAATATCAGGCTAGAGTGTCAAATATAAAAAGGTGTGTCAAGGTATACCACAGGGCTCGATTTTGGGTCCGTTGTTATTTATCATTTACATCAATGATCTGCCATCTAGTGTTGCCGGAGGGGATGTTTTTTTGTATGCCGATGATATCTCTATTTTAGCTACCGCAAAAACAATAACTGACTTGCTATCCAATAGTAGGACGGCATTGGAGGAGACTGCCGTATGGATTAATAAAAATGGTCTTCAAATAAACAACGAAAAAACTCAAACCTTTAGAACGAAAAATAAAGGAGAAAATAACAGCAGCGTAAAATTCCTGGGAGTTCACATAGACAGCTGTTTGAATTGGTCTTCACATATCATGACAATTAGTAAAAGACTTACTGCGGCACTGTATAGCATACGCAGGATAAAACATCTTGTTACTTTGCAGGCGGCATTAATGACGTACTACGCTAACTTCTACTCCGTGGCCGCTTACGGTTATAGGGGTATATGTTCTGGGGGATGTCTTCGGACGCAATCCGCGTGTTTCGCCTACAAAAAAAAGCTGTTAGAGTATTAGCGAACATAGGACCTAGAGACTCATGCAGAGATGAGTTCGTTAGACTTGGCATACTTACCCTGTCTTCGATATATATACTCACCACAGTTAAGTTCGTACATCAGAATCAAACGAAATATGTTAAAAACAGCGATATTCATAGTTATACCACACGTGCTGGTGAACAGTTAAGAATTCCATTGCATAGGATAAAAAAAAACACAAAACTATGTTGACTATTGGGGTGTGCAATTATATAATAAATTACCCACTAACATAAAAACTCTGAACGCAAAAAAAATTTGGGACTGGAGTGAAAGATTTATTAGTGAGACACGCGTTCTATTCTGTGGAGGAGTTTCTAAAATCGAACTTATCATGATTGTTTTAGCATGTTTTTGATTTTGTCTATTTGTTTTCGTTTGTCTTCAATGTATATACAATGTACGATGTTATTTTTTTACTTTGGTATGTACCTGTATTTTATATTACTGTATATTTTGACGTTGTCAAGTAATTGTAATTACTTGAACTAATAAACTATCTATCTATCTATCTATCTAAAGAGAATCTCAGAAGGTTTCCCATTCGCATTGAATATCAACATGTTTGCCAAATTCTTCTCAAAACTTGAAAAGCAATCATTTTGGCTAAAAAGTTCTGGTTTACTTGACTAGGAAGTTTTAAGAACACAGAAATTCGATGGCGTTGACTAAAAAACTTCAAAAGTGCCGTTGGACTAAATAAAAACTTGAGAAACTTGATTAATTTGAATAAAAAGTTGATAAACTCGATTAGTTTGGGTTAAAAATCAGAAATCCGGTTTATTTGACTAGAAAACAAATTCAGAAATTTAATTGTGTTAACCAAAAAACTTCAGAAGTTAATTGGACTGGGTAAGAAACTTGGGTAAGTCGATAAGTTGGAAAAATGTTAATGAAGTCGATTAGGTTGAAACTCAAAAATGCACTTTACTTGACTAGATAGCTTCAAAAAATTCAGAAATTCAGTTGTATTAATTGAAAAACTTGATAAACTTGATCAGTTTGAAGGAAAACTGAATAAACTCGATTAGTTTGGGTTAAAACTTCAGTTTACTTAACTAAAATTTGATTGTGTTAACTAAAAAACTTCAGAGATCCAACTGGGATGAGTAAAAACTTGAGAAACTCGATCAATTTGAATAAACTCGATTAGTTTTGGTGAAAAAAATCCGGTTTACTTGACTAGAAAGGTTCAAAACCTGAGACTTTGATTGCGTTAACTAAAAAAACTTCACAGGTCCAATTGCGATAAGCAAAAACTTTGAGAAACTCTATTGGTTTACATAAAAAAGTGAATAAACTGGATTAGTTTGCACTAAAACTCAGAAATCCGATTTATTTGACCAGAAAGCATCATAAAAAACACAGAATCTTGATTGCCTTTAACTAGAAAATTTCAGAAACCCGGTTTGGCTGGCTAAAAATTTGAGAATCTCGATTAGTTTAGCTAAACAACTACCTCGAACAAACACTCGATTATTTTAGTTAATAATAATAAATTCGGTTCATTTAGTTAAGAAAGCTTCAAAATCCCGATTGTGTTAATACAAATACTGGAAAGCTTGAAAAACTCGGGATCTTGATTGCGTAAACTAAAAAGCCCAGAAACTCGATTGATTTGATTTAAAAACGGGAAATTAAATTTATTTCACAAATAATTAAAAAAAAACTGGAATAATATGGCGATAAATAAGAAAACAGGTTACGTTGTCTAGAAATATTCAATCAATTAAAAAATATCACAAGCTTGATCACTTTACCTAAACAGCTAAGCTATTTTTGCCAAAGCAAACGTCAGAACTTTATTGGTTTGGCTATTAAAAACTTCGAAATTCGATTAGTTTTCCTAAAAGCTTCAATAACTACATTTTGATTGTATATATATAGAAGTTATGTCATATTTAACTGTTAAATATTGAAATAAATAAGGCTTTTCCAAATTATCTACAGAAACTAGAAGCTTTCTTATGAACAATTTTTCTAGTAAGTCCATGAAAACGTAGTAACATGAGCCGTACTGTGGCCGTACTGAGAGATGACCATGGGAACAATACGAATCATCACGTACAGCTGATAAGAAGAATACCAACTTGTTTTATATGTCCTATAACTTTATTTATACATATAGTTTCAAGCAGTCGTATTGTAGACACAGAATAGTTTGTTTGTTTTGGTAAATTTGCGTTAATAAAAGCTTTTGTTTTTAAAAATTCTTAACTCGAATCGAATCATTTATTTACGTATATTTAAAAAAAAAGAATATTCTGCCTGATCTTTTTTGTGTGACAATATATGAACAACTTCTTATATACCTACCTAGACAAGTATCTGATTTCTACATAAATAATATTCTGATACAATCTTAGATTATTACACACGATTAATGAATTTTGTTTTGTTTCGACTGCTATATAAACGTATCTTCCTTCTTACGCCAGCGCACAATAAACACAGCGTAGGCTGTATATTGCTTTCAATTAATAAGAAGTTAACGGTTTCAAATAAATAAATAAGAAAAAGACGAAGTAAAAAAAAGAACACACTCGTCCGTTGTGTATAGTCGACACGAACATCTAAAAGTCTCGCCTTTCGCCTTCATAAACTTGGCGTTGTTCCCCATGCCTCAGAAAACGCGCCATACCTCAAGTTGATCCGACCGTCAGCCCCCCTCAGTGTTTGACAGATTTATTGCGACTTTTGTATAGTCTTAATATGACTTATGGACAGGAACCAAATATAATCCAATGCGTAATTTAGTCGAGGTCTGTGAAACGTTTCCTCCGTCCTCTTTTCTCTTTCGCTCTCCTTTTCACACATACACATAAATATAAGCACATACATACACGACCACATGAAACGACACGATACAACAAAATAGGAAGAATAGAGAGAGAGAGAGAAAGCGATGTTAAACTTTTCGGGTACTGTAGATCAAAAGACTATAAATTCCAAGATTTGTCAGTTCTTTTTTCTGTTATCAACTCTTCGTATTTTTGAATAATATTATATATATATATATATACGTGTCCAGTATTGTGTTGTTGAAGCGATACAAGAAGAAAAAATAGAGAGAAAGAAACGAGTTATGTACAACATACTACGCCGAAAACATGAGACGAACGACAACGCAAGAATTTTATCGGAATTTCAATTCACTGACGTGATGGACGGGTGAATTATTTGTTTGTTTGTGTCATCTTTAAATTCGGACCGACGATGCGACGGTCGAGGACCCGTCAACGGCATTGCAAAAATACGGTGGAAAGCAGAGAGCAGATGTGTAATTTATTAAATCCCACCGCTTTAGGAGGAGACAAAAATCTTAATTTACGAGTATATGCCCGAGACGTGACAGGCCAGGATTGTCGAAATTCCAATGGAATGATTTAAAGTGACACGTTTAGTATGGTTAATTACCGAATGATGTTTGATTTACGAATATACATGGATGCTGTCTATGAAACAATCGTTTTTTGTGTTTTGATACTAGTAAGTGCTCAATTAGAGATTTTCTTGAACAGCTAATTTCAAAATTTCCTTCCATTAAGTTTACCCATGAAGAGGAAACAAACAATAGGATTGCTTTTCTCGATATGTTAGTAATAAGAAATAAAAATAAATTAGAAATAGACATATATAGAAAGCCCACTACTAATTTACAGATTTATTTCAGAAGATTCAAACCATTCATGCAAAAACAAACTAGCAGCTATTAACTTTTTGGTACATCGCTTACTTAATTTCCCTCTATCTACAGAACGATATAATAAAGAACTTAAAGAAATTATTAAAATCGCTGCATTTAATGGGTTCTCAGAAGACGTTGTATATAACACAATTAGAAAATATAAAAACAAAATAAGATTAAAAATGCGAGTACTTTAGAAATTAGTGACAAGAAGAATAAGAAATATGTTAAAAGACCATTTTATCCAAGTTACACGAAAGGTCTACAAAAAATTTTCTCTAAATTCAATCTTGACATAGTTACTACTTCAAATAATAGCCTTAAAAATATTTTAGGTGACCCTAAGGATCAAGTAGATAATTTGGACAAATCAGGTATTTATAAAATATCTTGTAAAGATTGTGATCATGTATATATTGGGCAAACTAAAAGATCAATTAAAACGCGTTACAAGGAGAATTTGGCTCATCTTAAATTTAGAAGGTTTGACAAATCTAGTGTAGTCCTACATATGCTTGAAGAAAATTATAAAGTTGACAATATTAAGTTACTTAAAAACGTAAACAACTATATGCAATTAAATTGTTATGAGGGTATGGAAATATATAAAAACAAACATATTTTAATGAATTCAGATTTAGGACCATTAAATTCTTGTCTTTACGGTTTATTTAAGTATTTAATTAGGCGGAGTTAGGATTAGTGACTAGTTAAGCATGACGGCAGTCAGCCATGACCGTGATCATTGTACCATGACCTTTTTTTAGATATAAATTAGGGTAGTTTTAGTGTAGTTATTTAGTTCAGTGTTTCTGCTGATGATGATAGCTTTGCTATCGAAACGTACGTCCAGTTTAGTGCAGTTTGTGGTGAGGAGTTTAGGAGAAGTTTACCACAGTTTGGAGTATTTTTGTTAATCGTATAAAAATCTTAAGGAAAATCTTTTGATCACTGCTTCAGAGCGGTGTGATATGTTTGCATTTAATGTTTTGATATATTTATACTGTGAATTTATTCCTAAACGTTTAACACAAGCAGCAGATCATAATTAGAGTGGTCAACTTTCGTCTGCGGACCAGGTCTGTACTAAGTTCATGTACGTGACATTAACATTTAACACAAGTATACAGTACTGTGTCGGGAAAGAGCTAAATTATTTATTTATTTATTTAAGTATAAATATTATATATAAGCCCCTTACTTTATTTAAGTAGCAGAAGTGGTGTAGAATTGCTGAAAAGTTTGCAACATTAAGTGTTTCAAGATTTTTCTCACTGAACAGCGTTGGTCGCGATGATAAAACATGCTCATATTTTGAAAAAGTCCGTTCAACATCTACGAATGTAACACACGCATAATTAAAATAATCTTTATTGGTAGATAACAGATCAAATGCACCATCACCAATGTGTAGTCCGATTTGTGCCAGCACAATAACTGTTTATCGCACACTATACAAACTATTTTGGCACCACCATGATGTAAATCCTGGAATTCACAAATATACTTTTCTAAATTATGAAACAATGGCCGTTTGTTGGGATTTTCTACGCCCGACATGGTATTATATTTACAATGCGTAAAACGTTAACGAAGAACTGTATTATCTCGCATCAAGACTCGACTAACACTGATACTAGATACACGAATCGAAGGAAGTGATTTTACTGCCTTGAAGATATGCTGTAGCTAAACGTTGTGCATAGCGCGAGGCAAGTACAGTCTATGTAAACAGACACGTCTGACTACTGTAGTCATTATGTAATTGAAGGATTTTCGTAAAAAACATGATGAGCCTCACCAAAATATTTTCAATTTTGAATTAAATAGTAGTCAATTTTATACATTTTTCTAGAACTTCAAGCTCGTATTTGTTTTTGCTTGCGGCATATTATGTTATTATAATAAACCCTTCACTTTGTTATATATATTTAGGAGATATTTCTACAAAAAAAAGAACGTGGTAAAATCATCCTGGAAGAGAAAAGTGCGACAAAATAAAACTCTGAAAATAATTGATTTAGAATTTTATTATATTGAACATACAGAAAAAAACAATATGGCTTGTAACATACGTATAAGCAAACGCAATTGAAATAAATATGAACAATTGGTAGCAAATATATATTTACCCTAATCGGGTCTAACTGTATACGTTAACAATAAGTGTAACTATGAGTTTGAGATTCGATTCAGACACGAATTTTTTCTCTTTAACTACTGTAAATGTCATCCTGAGTGTAAAATTACGGTTTATTGGTAATAATCACATTGTGAAGTAAATTTCAGGATAATTTTATTGGATTACATTGATGTTTGTAAATTTACATATTATTCCAACTAAATACAGCGTCTACTTTAAAAAAGATGTTACTTATCGTAAATATACTGTAAAATAATAAATTAAAAATAAGGTATTATATTATACTATTATAATATTTTTTCGCTTTGTGGAAAAAATACACAAGAGTTGTACTTTATTAAATGGAATAAAAAAAATATTTATTTTTTTAATGATATTTTTAACAGGTATTTGTCTTGAACAAGAATCCTTAATTGCAAATATATTTTATAAGAAATTACCTTAAAATGCAGAAATTGAAACTCCCAGAAAATACTCTTTGGATCAAGGTTTTATTCATCAACAAAGAATTTATAATAGTTTGCTCAAAAAGTTTTATTGGTAGAAAAAAACTTTACGGCGAATGCAAGAAATAATCAAGGAGTTAAGTCAATAAAACCAATTTTGTGTCGGCACATCTTGCTTGCCTTTAACACTACAATCTCTGACATAAAAATACAAGTTATTCATAACTACTAATCTATTTAACTTCATGCTATACCTTTTGTAGGGCCTGAACCCTTTTGCGGGTTAAGTAGCAGTACAATACTGAAGAAACTAAAAATAGAAATGGAGCAGAGAAAATCCAGTTACTGGGAAAATCTCCAGGGAATAAGGCAAAGTAAAATACTTCTGAGACCTTATAACCAGAAGAGGTTTACAGAATGCATCAACCTGAATAAGAACAACTTTCGCATATTAACAGAAATACTTTCAGGCCATTGTAGACTGAAAGGACACCTGAGTAAGCTTGGATTGGAAAAGGAATCTGAATGTAGATTTTGTGGGGAACAGGATGAAACACCCATCCACCCTCTCTCAAATTGCGTAGCACTGTGCTACTCGAGGGCGTTGCACCTGGGAGTATGTAAAATCGAAGAGACATCCTACACTTTCTGAAATGAATAGGATTGGAAGGCCAGCTGTAAAGCAGCAAGAATAAGGGACACAACAGATCTTTTAGGTCGCAGTGTAACATCACCTTTCTATCTACATACATACAACCAAGTTCATGCTAATTTTTCCTTTAATTCATTTTAAAATTGTGACAATACTTTCTATTTCTTTTATATGGACGTTTTCAAAGCCTGAGGATGGCCAAGATGTGCTGAAACATGTATATAGCTGCTTTTAAAGATATTAACAATAAACCAGAATCGAATGAACCATTCATTTATTGTATTTTTATATACAATCATCCATTTCAAGTAGAAAAGATCAATTTTGTTCATATCTATTCAACTATATAATTGTAAGACTATTTTTAAAAAGCATCAGATCAAAGAAATGATCCAATCGAGGTGAATTAATTAATCTATATTTACATTAAATTGCCGTTTTATTCAAATATAGAAAATTTTCTTTTATAAACAAACATGTTAAAAAAAAAGAATGCATTTATTCAAATCAATAATTAACAACAAAAAAAAGGAGAAACGCCCAAAATATATTCATATAAAGACCTAATCTTTACCCATATATAAGCAATTCTTTACCGGTCCGTTGCTTGCACAAACGGCACATTGGAATGCCAACACACCACGACATTTATGTTCCCCTGATCTCGAACATATCGCGAAGCCTGTGGAAAGCGGAGAACCCGATAAAGAGACACGCAAAATTAACCAACAAGAAGTAACACCGAAGATCCGAAGTTTAAAATCATAACTTACTCCACCTTACTATATACATATAAAAAACAAATTTACAATGGATTTTATTAGAAAAATTTCATATAAAATAATCATTGATTGACGCAATTCATTTCAGAGGAATAATAAATAAATAATTAACATCAACACAAGGGGAACAATAACAACAGTCTTGGAAGGATGGACTGACTGGTCCGGGAGAATACAATTTCGTTCTTATGCGTCTATGATTTCTTCGACTACAGCACGAAGAAAACATATATATCTTGAGATTCTGATAGATTTATGGGTGCATTCGAACAAACACCGAATACCTTGAGATTATATTATACACCGGTTTCGGAGAAGGAGTCAATTAGGCTACTGGCTGGAAGACACGAAAACTTTTTGAGACGTGAATAAATAAATCGGCTGTTTCTCAAAACTGGTAGTGCGCATGCCGCAGGACTAGGTGATAAATCGTAAATGCGTGTATGTAATATGCATTTATAAACGCATAAGAAGGTATTGAGCACATTCTTCCATAAAACCACCATAAGAATTGACATGCAAATACCGTTAAACAACGATATATCCCTACAGGTTTATTTATTATACTCTATTTAAAAACGCTCAAATAGAAGTCTGCTTCGTCATTTCCTAGTCTCATAAACAAATTCGTCATGCAGTCACAAAAAAAAGCATCTACTCATTCTCTGAGGTGGAATGAATTCTAAATAACTTGGCAACTGCGCACGGCAAAATGTGGTTTTTAATCATTCGGATCATAAATGTAAATGTAAGTGATAGGTTCTTTGGAAATTTATGATCCTTGTCGTATAGTCAATTTACGTAACTCATAAATGTGACAATTAATTATGCAGGTGTATCTTTTATTTTTTCGGTGAGAGAATGTGCTATTAATTTCAACATAAATGTGTATAAACTGTATAAAGTAATACTTTCAAGGTTTGTATCTGTTTACACAAGTCTGTCGCTATACAGTGTCAGTAAAAAATAAGAAATAAATTCGAGGAAAACGAACATGGAATTTTTTTTTGTTGGATATTCCAGAACTGTAAATCCATGACGCGGACGTAGGTTTTATTTTAATAAAAACCTAATTTTCTTTAAGTTTTGATGGTGTGACAGTGTAAATACTATCAGCTTACACAATGAAACTTTTAGAAAATTGTAATCAAATACTGAATATCACACAATAGTAAAAATATCAGAACGTTAAGCCAAATAAAATTCTCGTTTGAGATAAACGAATAACTCAAAATTTCTTCATGTAAACAGTCAAGATATTTATATAAGTCCTTAATTCTTGCATACCAAGTTTAATTGTATATATACTATGATATGATAGTTTCGACTTGAAATAGCCATGATCATACTTATTATTAATTGATATGGTTTAAATATATTGTTAGTTTTGTTAATTATTGTTTAAATAATAGTGTTAGACTGGCCAAAATTGGACTAAATCATGCTTTTATTAGTTTTTATTAATATTAAGACACCCGATAGACAGATTTTGTGGGCAAATTATGATTGCTGAAAAAGATATGCTACCGAAAATGGTTAGATTGTCAACCTAGTAGTTGTAACCGCTATACCACGCTGTATAAGGTGTGAAATGTTTTAATGTTTAAAGATGATTTAAATCAAAAAAAAAAAAAATGCAATAAGCCAATCTGATTTTCGCGTGATTAGTATGTACAAAACACATAAATTTATTCTTTGTTTATGTTTATCACCCAATAAAAATAAACCTAAATCATATTTTCAAAATTTGATCACGCAATCTTACGCAGCGCACCTTCCTTGACATACACACCAAATTTCATTAATTTGGATCAATAAATAAAAAAGTTATAGACGATTTAGTAGATCGGCTGCCGCGCATTGAGGTCGGGAGGGGAAAGGAGGATCAAGTTGGGGTGAAAATCGTTTTCTGTGAACAGGACTCCCGCTTCCTATCTTCAGCGGCAATAAGACAGACGGCAAAGACGGACGATAGAGTGGGGATAAAATGGGCTACGACCTTGTCTATCTTACGGGTCGCTATGTAATTTTCCTATTGCGTTTGTCGCACGTCGTGTGGGAGACGTGAATGCCAAAACGCGCGGACAGATTTTAGACAGAGAAGGTGCCTCCTTGTCTGTCATACGCGCCTTACGGTCAATTTGTTTATACGTGGTAAATTCAGAACAGTTGGACCGATTTTAATTCTTTCGCTTTTATGAAGCGGGCGGATTTTTTTTTTTTAATGATGAAATTAATTTTTGTAAAGAGGTTAGGGAATTATATTTTTTTTCCAATTCTAAAATTCAATTTTGAAAGCAAATAAGTTGAAACGTTTTTATATTAATTAATTATTTCCATTACCTTTCGCTATATCTTTGATGGACACTTGGGATTGTGGGAGAAAAAATATATGCGGTTTTTATAAGTTGGAAGGTTGCTTACAAGTTTCAATAACAACAATATGTAAATTTTAACAGATGTTAAGGATGTTGACAGATGTAATTATCATTGCTATGTTGTCAAACAGATGCACTTCCTAACATTAGCGCATATTGTGGTAGAATTGTGCTGTGGGAGAAAAATATATGTTTTTTTTAAAGTATTGAGGTTTGTTTATAGATTTCACTAACAACAATACGTAAATCTTGAGGGATGTTTAAGATATCGGTGGATATAATGATTAGTGATATACGTTAAATCGATGCACATCCTAGCATTAGCGGAAATGTTTATAATATTATTATTCATCATTTGTGAAGGTCATTGGAAGTCGTGAAACAAAAAATAAATGTGATCTTTAAAAGTTAAGAGGTTTCTGTATAAGTCTCAGTAACAACAATATGTAAATCTTGACAGATGCCAAGGATGCCAACAGATGTAATTATCGCTGCTATATTGTTAAACAAATACGCTTCGTAGCATTCACCAATATTGTTTTACTAATACCATCCGCCATTTTTAAGAGACGTTGGAAGTTGTGGGAGAAAAAATATATGTGCTTCTTATAAGTTTGGGGATTTGTTTATAGATTTCAGTAAGAACAATACGTAAATCTCGAGGGATGTTTAAGATATCGCTGGATATACTTATTTGTGCTATGCGTCAAATCGATGCATACTGCACATCCTAAGCATTAGCGAACATTTCTGAATGAATAACATCAGACGCTATTAAGTTGTAACATAAAAAGTAAGCAATAAAAGCTTTTTTTAGCTCTTCAAGCTCTTCAATGTTATTATATTATATTCCCAAATTAAGCCTAGCACTTTTGTAAACACGTATGCACTCTGGTCTAAATATCTCTATAACAATTTTAAGTATAAATTGCAAAATTTGTCCTAAATATGGCGCTTTTTTATGCACACACAATAATGATGTACATTCAGCACGACAGCAGTAAGGTTATAAGATATTAATGTGGTGTATTTACCAGATAAATATATCTAATAGAAGAGATGATCATTAAAACGGCGACTCTGCTGGTATGTGAAAAAGTGATGGGATAACTGCTGTTTCTTTCTTTTATAGTATATAATATCTCATCTACAGATATTTTGCAGTCATACTGTGAATATATGTGTACATAATATCATGACACTTGAACAATACCTCCTGGAAAGCGAATTTAGTTTAAAAAGATTTAGATACTTTTCAGGTGCAATTAACTATTAAACAGTTAACTGCTTTCTTTCGGATTAACTAGATGGTATTAGAATGAGGGAGTAGTCCCTTTTTGAATAACACTCGACATAATTGACTTTCGACAAATTCCGTGTAATTCCTCTATCGTCCGTAGGCGTCCGGCTTTTGTCTGTTGAAAACTACCCCTCGACACGATCCGCACGCATACACTCACATCTCGGCAATAGAGGCTCGTTCACGCATGTAATACCTACCGGTAATAACAACTATGACCGGGGATGTAATGGCGTTTTGAAAACCCCGATGACAACGGTGTGCGCATATACAGTGTGTCCATGTAAATAGCTTCGCTATGAATATCTCAGAAATTAGCAAACCAATCTCTTTTTGTCGTGTTACCGTGGCCTAGTATCCTAACTATTCATTTTCTAAATAAAATCATTTTATCGTTCATATTAACAATTTAGCATAATTTAAGTTTAGGTGGTGTGAAATGGCATTTTTTTTCCATTTCAGAACGGTGACAGATAGATATAGGGAAAGTGGTTTCAGAAATACCCTAACAGCCAGAAATATTACATAGATATTTTTAAAAATATATTTTATAAATGTTTTTCGTGAGAGGTTTTTGAATATATTTTTCATATTTTTTTCTAAATATAGATAAAATATTCAATTAAAATATTTATTCCATATTTTATAATTAATGTAAGCGCTATATTTTTTCTAAAATATTTGTAAAATATTTATATGAAAATTGAGATTTTTTATGCAATCTATTTAATTTGTCAAAATGAACTAAAATTGTTCTTGGTTATTTAAAATGTATAACGTCGATAACGAAAAGTTGAAACTTACATAGAGTTGTCTAAAAGGCAAGAACTTGTTTTTTCACACTCACCATACAAGTTAATAATCAATAATTCTGGCATCTTTTAAGGCATACTGAAGGTTTATCAAATTAATCACTATTTTTTTTAATTGAAGTGTTCTAAATAAAAAACAAACGTATTTATTATCATTTTATTTGAATAAGCCAATAAAAATGAAAAATACTCATTTTTAAGTCTAGCCTTGGCTGGTGCCAGGTACAACCCTATGACTTTTTTCATATCTTCGGTAGTGGCGCTCTCATGGCGTTTCCTTGTGGCCTCTAAAACAATGCCAATTGTATTAAATCATACCATGAATAAAACATCGTACAACATTATCAACACCTACTAATACTTTGGAGCATTTACAATAATTGGAGTGGTAGTACATTCTAATACTTACGATACTTATTTTTACTTTATTTCATAATATTTGAAACATTCTACGGACAAACATAAAACAACACAACGTATTCTAACCTCTATTTGAGGTTATGACGCTTATCTACCGAGATGAATCTCTTAAGCAAATCAACTAGCAATTTATCTGGTAGATGCAATACATATATGATGCATAAAATTCCTACAATTATATTATTAAACGATTTCTGTACATAGCGATATTGAGCATTCCAATTATCTTATAAATGCCATGACATGTTCAAAGTTTTGCTTACCTCGTAGTCACCACAAAAACTAAAACACACCCCGCAACAATTAATTACACAGTTAACCCTAATCTGCCCTAATCGTATACTATTATAAACTATAACATGTAACGGACAAACGAATGAAAACGTTGATGATACGCACGTGCGCGTATGCATTCTATGTACCTAATCCATAGACGCATAAACAATACTAAATCATATAACACCGGCACCGTAATGAATAGAGGTGTTGTGTTGACGTTCGCAACTTACAAATATTACAAATAATGTAATACAAAGCGCAGATATATTAATAGAAAAGTTACAGCCCTCAACTTAGATACTAATTAAATCATATTAGATATATATTATGTAATTTAATCTTTAAACTATCGTTTTAAATAGGTACATACCTACTTAATATGTATGCATATTTTACCCATTTTATATTATTCGTTATACGCACCAACTGTACAAAAGCAAAAATTCGCTCTTTCTTTTTATATGAAATAAATATTTACAGAAATACAAAGCAAAATATTCTTGCAGAGTTATGAAAAATATATTGAGAAAACATTTGCAATAAAATATTATTAATGCTACATAACATATATATTTTTTAAATGTTTTCCTAATATATTTTCTATAATATATTTTATGCATATTATATTAATATAACTAATATTCAAGAAAGATTTAATATTTTTTAAATATTTATAAAATATGAAATAAATATAGTTGGTCACTGGGGTACGTACTGAAACTAAAAATCAACGAAAAAGTTGATAGTTCCATTTAAAATTTTAAGGCTAGAATGCGGGGAGCAAGAAAAGTGGCTCACCTTTTGACTATAATAAGACGGTTCTAGCTCCCCTAAGTTGTCTTATACTCATTCCAAATCGCGTTCGTATATCCCTTATATAATTCCCGAGATATTCATAGTGAAACTTGTTAAAATTGACACGCTGTATACACGTACAGGGGTAGCAACGCTACCGGGGGGGTGGAGGGAAAGGGTGGACGGTTGAAAGGTGATGTCAGTAGCGGGTCGGATGTAGTCTAGCGACGTTATGTCTAATCGATGCAGTGCTGCGCGCTTGGTCTTACACGACCGGCCATTACGCACCTTAATGGGCTTTCTGTAGCTGTCTGCTCTGTGTGCCCGCGGTCTCTCCCGCTCGATTTGTTTCACACTCTACTAGAGATATACACGCCGCGCACCCCTTTCCTTGCGCTCGGCTTCCACCCCCCCTTCGCCTCTCGACTACCCCTCCGGCTAACAAACGACGCGGTGCCTTATAAAACACAAGTTTTGTTTTCTCTTCTTCTTGCTTCTTCCCGTGCTCTTGTGTAGCTAGCTGATAGGACTGCGTCTCTCTTCCCCCCCCTCATTCAACCCCTATGTGTGCCCTGTTAGAACGACAGGCGACGACAGAGTGACGGCTAGAATCATTTCGTCACGAAACTTAAATCCCGAAATGCCGCTGTCTTCCTGGAGTTCCTTCCTAGCCTGGGCTGAACGATATTATTTATAATATAATGCTGGCGAGGAATTATTTTCGCGAAAGTTTACACAAAAGTTGGTCCCAGTTTCTAATTTATATTTATTAGACTGCGAATTGGAGCTACCGAATCTTAAGAGCGAAATGAGGAACGAGTGGAGTAAACAAAATCGTAAAGGTTTAAATTCAAATAACTCCGCAATTACTTCGTTAAAGTTATCGGGCAATTATATATTCTTTATTTCTACGAAAATAATTTTAACTCAATAAAAAGTCATAACCACCCTTATATATCTTTAACGTATATATCGTAAACATCACTTCATATTATAGCAAATTTATATAGCTTCTTTTAAAACTAAATCGGGTATAAATCACTATATTAACCTTCCTAAACCAGGCTCCTCCCTTTGTAGAGATTCCCTGTATTATATGAGTTTTTCATTATATAATAAATTACCTACTTCCTTAACTAACTCGCCAACTCAAAAAATGTTCCAGCGCCAACTAAGGGCCGTACTGTTGGAACAAGCATTTTATTCCATTGACGAATTTTTAACATATGACTTTGATACATAATTCTTATCTACCTTATACTTCCCGTTGTGAACATTTGTTTTTTAAATTTTTAAAGTAACACAGCTACAGACACTAGTCCATCAAATTACATTACTGTCAATGTCATTATTTTATCTACACTGATATTATAAGTATATGTTTATTTATGTCTTTTATATATATTGCATCTCTGTTATATGTATTGCCAAACAACAGCTAGTGTTTTTATGCGCAATAAAGTATATCTAAAGTATAATGATTATATGTAGATATAAGAATCATTTTTGGCGTCTAACATGGCATAAATATAATACGAAAATTTTGATTTACGATGTTACCATAGTGTAACATTTTTGGGGATCAAATTATTAACACAGGTTATATATTAAATAAAAAGTGTTTATTTCTACACCTAAAGTCTATATAAATAACTGAAGCACTACTAACAATAAGACACTTATTAAGCTAAATTCACTTAAATACTACTATGTATATTCACTACTATTTATTTATACCGTTCGCTTACTCCTAACTTTCGCTTCGGATTTTCCTCTAGCATTTGGCGCGTTTGATTCTGGAGTAATCTAATTTTTTTTTTTCTTATCTTTCACGTGAATTCGCGCCCAATAATTTCCATCGTGAATCTACGTAGTATACAATAACAGCCTCTATGAGCAGTATCATTAACTACGTGATCTCCGATTTATACAGGTGGCGCCATCTGCTGGCGCAGTAGGAAATTCAATTTCAAAATTTAAAAATAAGCGCGCAAAATGCACAGTATTATGCATGGATATAAAAAAATGAAGTAGCAACTGGTATTTTAAAATTAATATAAAATATAGTACAATACCAGAAATCTCATTTTTGCGCAAAAGGCTATGATATAGGAAATGAATAATAATAAAAATAAAACAAGACAATTTTTAATAAAAGCTGCTTCGATAAAAAATGTTTTCGTTCTTTTAAAATGAAATCGAATATATGATAATGATTATATTTATGTAGATATAAGCATTATTTTTGGCGCCTGACGTGGGCCATAAGTTTTAAAGCAAGAAATGGAATAGGTGACAGCATGAGATTGATAACAGAAAACACAAATAAGAGCCACATCTTTTGCACCAAACATGGGGCACAAATATGGTACAAACAACTTTGGTATAAAAAGAAGAAAAAGATCAACATCTGATGTACTAAAAATAAATTGTGGTAAAATGGTGGCATAAATATAATAACACCAATTTTGATTTACACATTTTTTAAGCTAAAATTTCCATAGGAAATATGGATATAAAAAAGGACATACAAGTAGCATTTAAGAAGGAATTTGCAGAACAATGAAGAAGTTTCGTAAGTATGATAGAAAGGGCATCTAAGAATCATTTCTTTCAATCATCTTCAACAATCCTGATGTATATAAGAAAATAATAAAGCCGATGTCAGTAGTACCAAAAACAGTAAAAAATATAGTACCAGAAAAAAAAACTAGATAGAAAGCTATCATCGGTAATGGCGTTTAAAAGAGTTTCGTAATTTAAATTTAACACGACAATTGAAAGATAATTTGAGCGTGAAACAGTAAGTGCTATAAAGAAAGGAAAATACTATTTAACAGGGAAATTGGGGTGTAATTAATATAATAGAAAACATGAATTAATAATATGTATTAACTTTAGGCCATATAAGGCAATGTATAGTCCGATTTGTGTCAGCACAACAATTGTTTATCGTACACTGTACAAACTACCACCATAATGTAAATCCTGGAATTCACCGATACACATTTTTAGATTATGAAATAATAGTCGTTTTCTGGGATTCTTTGCGCCCGACATTGTATTACATTTGCAATGCATAAAACGTTAACGGAGAATTGTATTTTCTCGCATCAAGACTCAACTAACACTGATACTATATACAGGGTGAATCAAATAAAAAAGGAAATTTTGCTTGGGTGTTAACTACACGACATATAAGGCACAAACCCACCGAAACCGGATTTCATCATTAAAGATTAAAAAAAAGTAAAATTTAGAGTCAAAAATTCTTTAGTCCGGGCCCGATGCAAGGAAACGTCATGTTAAGCACCCGCTAAACGTGGTATTATGTATAAATACATTGCACTTATTTAGTATTATTCTTAATGGTATGCCGTATGTTCATTTAATGTCATTTTGAATAAATAAAGGCCCTTGTAAAAATAGCAAAACTGAGGCATTTTAAATTTCTTCTTTTTATAAAATAAACATTCCTTTTTTGTTAAGAGCATTCTACGTAAGTTTACAAAGTATTATTTTTAATATCCTGATCCTGAAGACGTTCGAGTTTCACCGGATATGCGACTTCAGTAGTTACAAAAAACGTAAATATTTTTCTTTTGCTTTGTCGAATCGAGAGTTAGTTGTTAGTAAACGGTATCACATGAATCTGAGTTATTTCTTTCGGATTTATTTAATCATATAACGCAAAATGAATTGAATCTAATTACACAGAAATAAATGTAGATACAGAAAATTTGCAAACACGCCTTTTTACTATAACATCGCTCGAAAATGAATCTATACATTCCCGCGCTTTTGCCGATGCATCAAGCTTCGATTTTCTTTATATGAAATCATGATGGTCCTCAAATGGATCGTTTTTTCGAGACGGGAAGAATTTAAATAAAATGTTCGAAGTGGCTGGCACTCCAAGCGGCGATCCACACAAAACTAACAGCGGTAATGCTGAATGATTGTGGTATGATGGGTAGATGGGACAGCATTAGATTGGGCACAGGTGCGGCTCTAGCCCACGACATTTATAAAATATTTTTTTTCTCGTTGATGCTTACAGATAGACCCCCTGTGCATTAAGACTTTTTGATTGTATATGATTACAGCTGCCACATATTATTATATTTACCTCTATATCTGATACACCCTGTATAATACGAACAACTTTAATTTCAAATATTTTATAATTTGATTATAAGCATTAAATGCATTTGGAGAGATGAGAAATTTGGGATAACACAAATAACAGGTGATTTTTTTTTATGTATATGTAAAATGAAAAAAGCACTATAATAAAACAACAAACAGCATTTTTTGTTATTATTTATTGATTTATTTACTTGCCATACGTTTAGAAATAAACATGAAAATAAATATAACATTACATATACGTAATAAATAAAATGGTCGATATATCTATAATGCATAAACTTAACAAATTATGCTGATAGAATTGCGAAAAATCACATATAGGTTCAAACAAGAAGCACAACAAAAATAAATGTCACATATCTGAAAGTCAGCTGATGAAAAGATACTCTGCTGCGTTATAAAATGTGTGTGTATTTAGTGATAGACACTTAGATATTTAAAAAGAGATGAGAGAAGACAAATTATATTCTTTCATGACTGCTATTTATAAAATTCAAATATCTCTATGCGTTTTCAAGATATTTTACTCGGGAGTTTTAAGTGGCACACGCTGTACACGCCCAGTGTCAGTTCTTCTTTCGTCTATGAAAAATATCACCAATTTTACTTACAATCTGAGTTATGCATACGTTAATCTGCGTAGGTTGTTCATTTTTTGCGCAATATTACATATAACAGTAGGAGGTTAGCTAGTGTAATACTTTAAAAATTGACTAAAATCAGACGCGTAACTCAGCACCCGTAAAGGGGACACCATAGCGAATCAATTAATTTTATATTTACAATTACGAAACAACAGATAAATGAATTTGGACCTTCGAAGATATGAGACGCGGACAGAGAGAGAATCAAACGTCTGCTGCAACTTAATTTACAATACCACATCTGAGAGAGTATTAACATTTTATAATCCGGTGATTTATCGTTTTTTTTTTTTTCTCAATACGAGTGAACAAAAAAACCATCTCGCTCTCTTACAGAAAAAACAAGTTAGTTATTTCGTAACACATACATACATATGCATATCTTATACTGGTGTTACTTATTATTACTTACTTTGTACAGTATGCGTATATATGGCCGACATGTACCGGACAGACATACATAAGTAACGATTTTATTGCCGCACAGCGTAAGTGCATAGGAATCGAGATTAATAAGAAAACTCGTTCAGGAATTATCGTTAATCGCCGTCGTAATAGTATAAATAAAATAAATTAGCCGCTCCGTGTGACAATTCCCCAACATCGGTAATATATCAGGCTTTTACGGCATTCTGGAATGTTCCCGTTTGACGTAAATCAATCTGTACAGCATTAATGAGACGTCCCCGGTATACGCAAGCTACCAATTAATAGGTACTCGGTCCTTCTTTGCCATTTATTAATGTATCCCCTTGTCACGCATGAATTGAGTTTGTTTGAAATCGTTTTTCTCGTTTTCACCATGGATATACCGAAGCGAATAATTCGTTATCTGCTCTGAAGTTAATTGCTGCTAGGTTCGAGATAGTTGCGCTTTGAGAAATTCACGCATATTTATTGGAAAAATTTAATATTCGCCATAGAATAATCTATACAGCAAGGGAGACATGTGGAATATACAAAACAGATAACCAAAGAAAACAAACAGCATGGTGGACCAATGAAATTAAAGAAGAAGTCAAAAAGAAGAAAAAAGAATGGAAAAAATATCTCACAAACAATACCCTAGAACAACATGAAATATATAAGAACCAAAGAAACAAAGTTAAAATTTTAATGATAGAAGCGAAAAAAAGCTCATGGACAGAATTCGGAAAAAGAATGCAAAAGAATAGTTCAGAAAATCAGAAACTATTTTATAAAGTTTTAAAATCTTTTAGAACAGAAAAACCGGTACAAGAGATATATATTGCTGTGTTCATAAAAGGGAAACCATCAACCATATTGAAATGTGATTTATATTTTATGTACACACCTGTTTGTAAGTCCAGTATAATTTTGATTGAATCGTATTAGTAGTTATGGAAGTTGAATATCATTTATCGTCTGACAACTGTACGATAGTCTGGTATCCAAGGTATCTATTTTAATTGAATGGGGAGTGACTCAATGTGATTCGTATAAAGAAAATGTATGAAAATCCTTGGTTACGTGTTGATAGTTGATGAAAAGTCTTAAAAATAGCTGTGTCATTTCTCATCAAATATAAATCAATTAAACCATATTGCGGGGGTATATCTGGTATTGAAGGGGATAAATTCACAAATTTGGTGTTTACTATATCTGGGTACATGTTTTACATGGGAGTGTGCATGTGTTTGCTGTCCCAAGTCTAATCATACATCCTGAATGTAACGAAGGAGTTGAATATACGAGCGAATCTGGATTGTCACTACAAGGAAATCACATTCAGAGGTACTCTGGCATTTGTATAAACAGGAAAACGAGGTATCTGGTCAAGACATTGTTTAAATTATTATTATTTCGTATGAGATTTAAATTCTGAGCTTTTGTAAGTTGGCAAACGTGATTGGTGGTTTTCTATTCTCTTATGACAGCGCGGGATATTTTTAAAAAGTTCCTTTTTGCATTAAAGAGTCTAAATTATACTGGATAATTGATAATACTTGTTTGAATATCCCGAATAACGATACTCACCCTGAGAGTAAGAGTTCTCATGCTATTTATATGTCTTTGATATAAACTTATTAATAAATTATACATGTTATTAATGATTGCACTGTTTTATTAAAGAAAGTTATTTATTTATTTTCCTTTTGCCGTAAAAAGCATATAGCCGGGAAATCACAATAATATATATAAAGAACAAAAGACAAGAGATATTAACAGATGAATTAGATGTTATGCATAGATGGAAAGAATATTTTCAAGAATTATTAGAACATAAAATACAAACTACTGAAGACAACGAGACCAAAGGAGTACCCGAGAAGCAAGATCAAGAGGGCGAGCCAAACATTGAAAAACTAAACATGGAGGAGTTGATGCACCGTAATAAAAAGAATGAAAAATGGAAAGGCACCCGGAAATAACAAAGAACTTAGCAGAAATGATAAAGAACTTAGGAGGAACAGGTATGACAGCACTGTTGGAAATACTAAATAAGGCGTGGTGCGAAGAAAAAATACCAGAAGAATGGGGAGCAGCACTGATAACTCCCATATATAAAAAGGGAGATAAGAAAAATTGTAACAACTACAGAGGCATAACTTTACTGAACACAATTGTAAAGATATACGAACAACTGATCAATAATAAACTAACGCCGATAATTGAACCTCAACTATCAGAAGCACAAAGTGGATTTAGAGCTGGAAGGAGTACCCAAGATCACATTTTTACACTGAAACAACTAGTAGAGAAACAACATCAACGAAACAAAAACCTCTACTTAGCTTTCATTGATCTAGAGAAAGCATTTGATACAGTTGCGAGAACAAAAGTATGGTCAGGATTAAAAGAAAAGGGTGTACACAACAAACTAATAAGAATTATAAAAAACTTATACGACACTAACATAAATTATGTGATCAAAAACAACATGAAATCGGAAGGGTTCAAGACTGACATGGGACTAAGACAAGGAGGTGGACTAAGTCCAACGTTATTCAATATACATATGGATACCATCATAAAAACATGCGAACAAAAAGTCAATAAAGTGTTTGTGGGGCATAAGAATTTACAGAGAATTGAAATAGCTAACGGAATCTTTGCAGGCGATGTAGTAATAATGGCCGATAGTGAAAGACAACTACAAGAAAATTTGAATATATGGGAAAAAAACATGGAAGAGGAGGGTATGACAATAAACACAGAAAAAAACTAAAATTTTGGTGATCGGAAACCATAACGTTAAAACTAAAATTGAAATAAATAATACTAAAATAGAGCAAGTTTAGGAATTTAAATATCTAGGAGTTACATTGGAAGAAACAGGAAAACAAGAAGCAGAAATAAATGAGAGAATTGACAAAACAATCAAGTTATACTACGCAATGAACCAAAAATTTATTAATAAAAAAGAAATTTCTAAGCAAACAAAAATAAAGATTTTTAACATAATATATCGGTCAGTTTTAACTTATGGATGTGAATCTTGGGCCCTTACAAATAAACGAAAAAGTAAAATACAAGCTGCCGAAATGAAATATTTGAGACGAGTGGTAGGCGTAACCCGGAAAGATAGAATTAAAAACATATACGGGAAGAATTAGGGATACAACCAGTATTGGAATTTATTGAAGAAAGACAACTGGGTTGGTGGGGACATATACAACGAATGGACAGTAACAGACAAGTGAAGAAAGTGTACGAAGCAAGAATACAAGTCAAAAGAAAAAGGGGAAGACCGAAACAGACCTGGAATGACGCAATTGGAAGAATACTACGAGCTAGGGGAAAAACATGCAAGAAGCAACAATCCTAGCAAAAGATAGGAAGAAATAGAAGCAATTTGTGTTCGAAAAATAAATGTAGACCCGACACCTTAATGTATAAGGGTA
>RXPK01003917.1:0-56254 GCA_004143645.1 Protaetia brevitarsis | reverse complement strand
GCGTCCTCTAGGAAAAAAGGGGATCACAATAGATCTGAAAAGGTCGCGGTGAAAGAGGTCCGTAGGCCACCAGGCCAACCCCAACCCTAATCTAGTCTAGTGTCTATTATACCTATTCTCAACTCCATTCCTGGATACCTGTATATTAAAAATAACAAGGGTCCCCAATATGGACTCCTGTAGAACACCGATTTTTAAAGGGGACCTGTCAGATAAGCAGCCTTCCAAACGCACGACTTATTGCGTATTATCTAAATAAGATTTGATATATCTCATTGATAAGTCATCAAAGTTATACTCATAGGTAATTCATTGAATAAAATTTTGTGATCTACACAATCAAACCTTAGTAATATCGCTAAAGGTGGCTGCACAATAAAAATAAGTGCTATATTAATTAAGAGCGTCAAGAATTATGATAAGAATTTTGATTTGTATCATGTAAAATAGATCTCTAACATTCATTCCCTTCAATTAAAAAATATCGCGTAAACACATATTTAAAAATCTCTGTGCTATTTCGCAATTTATTGCCAATTAAAACCAATTGTAGGATGACTGTAACTTTTAATTAAAAATTATGGAACTATTATTATTATTATTAAAATGAATATATACCTAAAAATACGCGTAGAAGATGATTGCTCATAATTTTATGTAATTTACGAATAATAAATTTACCCAGTCTATACCTTGTATCAAAATTAGAAAGAGTAGCGTAACTGGACCGGTATACAGTGGAAAATTTCATTAGCGTAAGATACTTATAAACATAAAACAGCGGAAAATTTAAATTTGTAACAAACGCGCAATTTTTTGACGTTTACCAGGGTATGTAATTATATAATCTTATAAAACAACATGTAAAGATTAAATACTTGAGTGCTAAGCGAAGATTTGCAATTTATGTACAATAAAATCACTGTACACTGATCTTTTTATTTTAAAAAGTAGGTAGTGGCCACACCTCGAGAGAAAATATTGCATATTTATAGTAATTTTATGGAAGAACTGACATATGTTTAATTAATAATTGTAGTCAGGCTGATTACATTTTATTAAATTGTCAACATTTTCTATAGAAATAAATAAATATTGAATATTTCTTTCTGTTAAAATAAATAATTTCATATTTAGGTCTCTTAATACCTATTTGCTGGGAAAATAAAGAATACTATACCAGATACCTAGCTTTGCGTCTTAATTTATTAATATAATTGGAGGATGCATAAATAGATAAAGGTAGCTCTACTCATTCCAAAGTGTTTCTTAAACATATCATGATCATATAGTGGCACAATCCTCTCTACATAATTTAAATTGCGTGGAATTTGTCCCCTAACGTTTAAATTATTTGTCACCAGATTTAAAGATCGCGCCGTTTCAACGATATTTTCAAGTATTAAAATTTAAATTGTCCTCTCATAAAAATAATCAGTGTGGTCTAGAATATTTCCAACAGCCAACGTTACCGTAATAATATGAAAATGTGCGATACGAACTTGGGATTGTAGTATTTATTTAAATAAAATTAAACTTATATTTAAGTCGCTTTAAATTGATACAAGTTTGTGACATTTGACATTTCATTTGATTAACTGAATTAGCCGCTATAGATGGCGCTCGTGTTAGGAAAACGATCGTTCAAGAGACGTTACATTTGATATGTAGTGGGAACGGTTTATATGTATCATTTTTCGCTCAAATTCGTACTCTGAACGCGGCCATTGAAATATCTCCACGTCTGATAAGATCAGGATGTAACCAGGAAGCAACAGGAACTTTTTGAAGGTTCTCGACATTTTTGACAGTTAACCCTAACCAGCTGATTTGGGCTACCTTTTTTTAAGGGCAGTATTTTGAATGCTCAAAGAAAGTTCCACAACGATCGATTATTCATCGAAATAGTTTATCAGTGCACTTTTTGAAAAACACATTTCAATTTTAGTGCAAAATCAAAATTTACTACCATTCAGCAAAACTTCAGTCAAAGCTATAGTTAGTATAATTTATTAATCATTAATCCAGTTGTCATTTTAACTGTCAAAATTATCGTTTTTCTCACAACAAAAGCAACAAATTTTCAGTTACTCTCCCTATCAGAACTCCACAAACAAAACTAACATGTTGTGCCCAAATATTCGTTACCTCAGAGCCAGCCTGAACTCTACCTACAGCTCGATCTGCAGGCTACGCAGACATCGAGAACAATTAACCAATAACTATTACCGAATCAAGGTGATTGGTCAGCTGAGCGATATATTTCGGACGGCGGATTCCAAAGACGTCATTAATGCCTATTTGTACGAGCGTCGCATCGACAAGAGGAGACAAAATCAGGAGAACAAACTTGCGATCGTGAAGAAAACGAACAAGAAGAAAAAGAAAAAGCTCAACCGCAAAAGATACCAGAGAGATGCAAGGCATGATCTCCGTCCGAGATTAATTGGCGTACGTTGAGTTAGACAAGTATTTAATTGTGTTAAAAGTTGTAAGAATGTGTGTACATGGGATCGTCTATACTAATTCTCTTATGACGATAGTTTTTGGATTCAATAAATCGGAGAAGGAAAAATCGAAGAGTGATTTTTAAGTAGAAGGAAACTATTTTAACTGCAAAATCGATCAAATATGTAAAAGTATTAAAAGCAAGGATAGATGGCCAAAAATAGAGCACAAATCAGTTTCAAATCTAAACGTTAGACTTTATCAATCTAAAAAATATATATTTGATTAAACAGTTTAAAAGAGTATAATATGATAAAAAGTTACCATTAAACAAACCAAATAAAAAGCTATAGTTATTAAACGTGTTAAAAAAACAATTACCCATCTTAATGAGTAGAGTGGTCAAGAGCGGTACTCGCCCCGCGCTATGCAGAACATTTAGCCACAGTATATCTTCAAGGCAGTAAAATCACCCTCACCGATTCGTCTATCTAGTATCTAGCATGGTATAGAGTGATGATACGCGATGTGAGCACATACACGACGCGAGCATACAGTAGAACAAATGAATATACTGAGAGCATCCATAATGAAGTTTAAGAAAAGTTTTAAACATTTAGATTTAGATAGGTAACTTTTAATATAAAAGTTTATTTCCAAATTTAATGTGTTCATTAAATGTGTGAATTACTCTCACGCGTTTTGCTATTCTAAAAAAAAACTTTTTATCATAGCTAGTCAGATAATTTGAAATGTTTCGATTTTGTTTTGTATACATCTTATGAATTAAAAAAAGAACAGTTATTTAATCAAAAATTATAAAAGTGGTGATTTTTGCATCCTTTCACCGCACAAGCAGGCATTTTATACAATTTAACGACCTATAAACAAAATTTCAATCACTACCACTTAACCACTCACCTCAAAACGTAGTATTTGTACGTAGATACAAAATAAAATAAAACTTAATTCAGAAACTATATTTAAAATAAAAATCGTCAACAAAACAATAAAAGCAAAATATTGAAAAATAAACGTTTATAATATTAAACACTTAAACAAACATACACTGTAAACGCTTCGAAAAATACAAAATGGCTGTCTGATGACGCGCGATGGTGATGCGCAGAAAAGTCTTATTTTCGTACTTCTTGTGAGCATACCTAATATACTTACACCATGGTATCTAGTATTATATCAGTGTTAATCGAGTCTTGATGCGAGATAGCACAATTGTCCGTTAACGTTTTACGCATTATAAATGTAATACAATGTCAGGCGTAGAAAACCCCAGAAAACGATCATTGTTTCATAATGTAAAAAAGTATTTCGGCGAATTGTATGTAATGCTATGTTTTTCCGAAAATGGTTGGAATGAAACGCAGTGCAGTCGAAATGAAAGCGAAAACGATTTGGAAATTAACGTGTTTCTACTTTTTCTCGGTCTGTATATAATTTTCCTTGTAACGGATATTTCGTTTTCGAATCGCAAGCTCACCAAATTTTTATTCCATACTTTGCTGGTTTCGATGGAATGTATTCGGTGAATTTAGTTTTTCCACGATATGGAAACAGCTGTTCATCAACAGTAATATTTTTATGCGGTTCGTTTTTTCGCGGGGTTTTCATTCATAAGATTCACGAACTGGTGCGGCTTTGTGAAGTTGTTGACGAAATGCACGTGTACGCTCGTCATTAAAGGGGATATATCAGCTTTGTTCGCTGTAAGGATTCAGAACTAATTCGGAACTATTCGCATGCGCAGTCCAAATATTGACGTTCGCGAATCACAAAATTCAGAATTTCTAGTTACAGTTCTGCGTTCGCGGATCAGTCAAATTCGGTTCATAATTGATTCAGAATTAGTTCTACCAGTTACATGACTTTAGCAAGAACCACAAGTTCGAGACATGCGCAAATTGTTCATAACGGCATTTGACATTTTACGTACCACGAATATATTCTCGATTTTTGGTTAATACATGATGTTAATACACGTTTTTGCTTGATCTTAAGGGAAAAAAACTTTTCAGTTTAAACTAAACGTAAATAAAGTATTTGAAGTATCCAATAATATCAGATCATTTATCATCAAGCGATGAAGATTTAGAGGAACTGTTAGACATAGTTGAAATTCCTAAAAGTGAAAATTATTTCGAGGAAATCGTGCTCCAATTTAGTGCTGAACAGTATGTGGAACATTTTCGGTTAAGCAGAGATATGGCACAAGAATTGGCATATCGCTTTGCTGCCTCAGAGTTTTATCACTGGCAAGAAGGAGATTCTAAAAAAATAACGCCATTCAAATGTATTACGGTTTTTTTATGGTTTGCGGCAAATGAAGCAGCTGCGTCCAGGGATGTATCTGACCGTTTTAATATAAGCATTATTCAAGATCGTAAGAAAGTAACCAATTTTTTAAGTAACCTATCGGTGGAAGTGATTACATGGCCAACCAATGAAGAAAAGATTGAAATTGAAGCACATTTCAGAGCAAATATATATCATATCCTTAGTGATAGCGGCTACTCTTGCTTAAGACATTTATTAACGCCATTCAGAGATAATGGACATTTTGCCCGTCGTCAACGGAGTTATAATTACTTATTATCGACCAACATGTATATATATTATCGAACACTGCTTTGGAATCATGAAGCAAAAGTTTCGGCAGCTATACCATATTAAATTAAAAAACATAACAGTCATTGTATATTTCATAAAAGCATGTGGTGCCTTGCACAACTTCTCTTTAGATGATGTTCATATCGAAGAACACATACGAGGTGTACATCAAGATGCCCCAGAAGTAGCAGTAAATGAAAATGATGAACCCGAGAGAGGTGAAAGAGGTGGAATAAGAGTTAGGAATGAAATGATGAATAATTTGCAATTTGTAATTTGAAGAAAAAAAATTAACTTTAGGTTTTTTAAATGTTTTTTTTTTTATTAAATAGTCCTCATGAAATGTTTTCTTGTAATTTACAAAAATATTGGAAAAGTCTTTTTTATATTGAACATTAACTTATATTTTATTTTATCATAACAAATAAGGAATTTATGTTATTATCCATTATGTTCATAGTATCGATGGCAAGAGCAGGACTAGATCGACATTTCTTTTTTTTCCTAGGATTTCATTCATTGCTTCATAGTATTCGAAAACTTTCCTTTCTCTACCAGTTTTATTCATGTTTTCAACATATTTTTTATAATTCCTTCCTAGAACCTTCCACCTATTTTCACAGTTTCCAGGTGTAATAGGTTTTTTTTTTATCACATTACCTATTTCTTTAGATATCTCCTCAAACATTCTTTTGAGGTTTTTTATTTTAAGCGACCCCACCTGTACTTTATGTTTTTTATACATTTCTATAACAACAATGTTGTCTGATGACTCAATTTAAATATTTCATCAAGTTATTCCGGCTGGCTCGTTCCTGGAAATACCAGAAACTCACTCAAAGCCGCTAAAAATAAAAAAAATTATGAAGGCATATCCGCTCAGCTACCCTATTTTAAAATTTATTTTTCATTCTCCTGTTTTATTACCAAATTAATAGTGGTAAATACTTACTTCTTTCACTTCCACTCACTCCTTTAAACAACAGAGAACTTAGGTTAGGAATATGACCACAGATTGATGATAAATATATGCCAAGAGATTGTTCAGAATTCTCGCTTGTTCCGAAATCGTTCACGGTAAATTAAATTCCTGTATCGGTTCATAATCGCACATGCGCTTTATAAGAATTCCATATTGATTTCGAATTGATTCTGAATCGGTAATAAATGTGTTCCGCCATCTGTGCGCCACAAAACTTCTGATTTCTGCATATTATTGTGTGAAATACCAGCGGCCAGAAACATTCCAATAAATGCTTCCAATCCAGTCAACTTTAGGAAAAGTAACGAAACCTCAGGTGCTTAGCCTTATAGGAAGTATGTATACTTAAATTACAATTATTGAAATCGAAGAAGCTCTGGCTGGACCCATGTGCCAAGCGGAGGGTTAAATAAATCAATTACCACCGCAAAACTAATAAAAAATCTTTTTTTTTTAATTGATAGTTAGCATTACTTCTTAGCCCCATTTACACCGCCATGTTAAGCCTGATTTAATTTTAAGCGGTACTTTGAAGGTGATAGTTCATGTCTCACGCATATAGTGAACGTCATATTCTAAGCGTCACTTAAAATTAAACCAAGCTTAACGTGTCGGTGCAACGGCCATTAGTGGCTCTTAAATCTACATTCTAGACTTTGCAAAACCTTAGCATAGTGTTTTCCAATTCCTGCTTATGCATCTCAACTACCTACACATTTCTGGTTTAAAATAAATAATTGTTCTGATAAAAATTCCATTTCGACATAATCTCCAATGTAAACAATGACGTTTGTTATAAAACGTGATATAATATCTAAGTATATTTATTCTCTTGCTTTATCTATTGAAATAAAACACTTCAAATATTCCCATGGCATTTTACGCGTATATACAGCAACGGAAATCGGCGTGAAAAAACATGATGTGCAAAAATGAAGCAACGTTAATGTTTCATACGACTGACGTATATACCTATATTACATAAAAAGAACTACAAGTTTTTATTTACTCATTCAAAATCCCCAGTGAATTTAATATACCCTGTCGTATTGCAGGTCGGATTTTTAATAGTAATTTAACCTCCTATCCTTGTTTCCTTGCTATCCCATTCAATCATCTGCTAAATTAGCGTCGAGCAGGAGACGTGGTACGCAATAAAATTAATGGTGGCCGCCTGCTTTTCATCCTCCTCAGATCGTTTACGTTTTAATTGTAAACGGAGGCTAATTAGATTCCTTTAAATTGGTAAGAGGCCGCTGTTGTTTATAATGTGAAAGAATTTCGGAAATTTATCTGATGTCGTAGCCCGCATTTAACGTCGTAAAAATCGGGAACTTTTCGATAACTCGACGGATTTTAACCCCCCGATACGAGGTCAAGGAGAAATCACTTATGGAAGGGTAGGTCGCTTAGAGCGTTAACCCCTAGGATATCTACGCTTTAGATTTGTGTTTACTCACGTAACTGAAGGTAAACTGAAAATTGGGATGTTTCTTTAAGCTTATAATATGTTAATACGAATAATATGTAAGAGAACAAAAAAATATTCTTTATTTTTCGTAAACTATAAGCAATTAAACATCTAATTCATAGTGCAGGGATATAAAAATGCCAGATAATCAAATATTTCTATCCTCTAGTAGGTCAGGCAATTTTTCTTCTTTAAACTTAAGTTGGCAGCAGTGGCGATTCGTGAGTTATGAAAGAGGGTGGGCACAATATAAAAACTTGCCTATTTTTTGTACATAAAATCCATTCTCCTATTTTTCATGCTGGAAAAGACGTCTATGACTTTGTTGTAAAAGTGCGTTCAGTCGATCTTCTGACATTGTGCTTCTCAGAAAAGTTTTAATGCGTTTGAGGGTGGAAAAACATCGTTCACATACTGCTGTCGACATAGGGGTTGTACAAATAATATCCAACAGTTTATATGTTTCCGTCAAAACTTTTTTTAAGTTGTTGTGTGTTATGAACACTAAAAGCGGCAAAACACCACCTACATCTACGTCACACATGTCCTCGCGCTCATAAATTACTGAAAGTTCACTTTTTAATTTCACGCTGTCCAACATAGGATAAGATTGTATAAAAATACACATAATTAACCGACGCAAAATATGACGATTTTTTTTCACATCTTCGTTGTACTTAATTTTATGTCGTAAATAAGCACTGTCTAACTATTCACGTATGTCCACTTTGCCTAGAACATTAAAATCCACGCATGCATTCATGTAAAAAACGTGTTTCTTTGCTCTCTCTGCGATATGCTTTAAATCATTTAACCCTTGTTTGTTCCACGCACTGACATCTTTCTTAAAAATTAAGCAGATAAAACAAAATAGTTTATTTGTTAGTGAACGTCCGCAGATTCACTCATATTTTTCATATATATTTTTATCGAATACTCTATTGTAAGTTCGAGTTTTACTTGTGGAAGAGTAGTTTATTTGAAGATCAGGAATAGGCCTTCCTTTCTCTTTAATTAAAAGTGTTTTTCTCAAATGAGAGCGGGTTTTTTTTTAAGATTTTGCGCTCAATTAACTTCCAACATTAATAATAAACGTCGTTGAAATCACACATGCGCGGTACGCGTTGAAAACGATGCAGTCGCAACGAATGCAAGACGTTAACTGGGGACACGGCATTGCGTGCCCCTAAATGACCGTATAAGCGCATATAGCGATTCATACTCCAAATAGGTACATCGGAAAGAGTGCCCCGGAACAGAGTTAGCTTCGCAACTTTGATACCATCGTTATAAAAATAGGTAAAAATAAAATAAAATAATTCACTGAATTACATGCGAATTTCTTTCTGTGTTTAATTTTGGTGGTTGGGTGGGCACGTGCCCTTGTGCCCTTTAGTACCAGCCGCCACTGGTTGGCAGTATAAGTGGAAAAACGTGTAAGTTGACTTATTCTGATAAATTAGGTTTTGTCGTTTTGACAAATAACTACATACAAAAGTTTCACTTGAAAGAATAACAAGTTTAATAATAAAAAATCAGCTATAATAAATGTTCAAAGTTAACTCTTTCATTTTCTATACCTAACGCCACTCTTTGTATCATGTTATTGACGGCAATCCTTAAATTATGTAATAATAATAAATTTCCTCACAGACATTTCGAGTAGCTTCAGAAATTCTTCAATTATATGAGGACAATTCATAAATACATACTCTATTTTTAGGTGTGGATAAATGAAATAATCCATAATTGTCACATCTGGAGATCGTAGTGGAAAGTTTACTATCTGATTATTAACCCTTCGTTAGTGTAGCGTAAAGAAAATTACGTAGTTAGTGTTCTGGGGTATGTCATACCCCAAATCAAAATTTACTCGGAATGCAGAAAGTTTGCAATATAAATGTTTCTTTGGCAAAACATGATTCTCTACCTATTATAACTGAAATAAAAATAATTGCTTCTAATTTTTTTTTATTAGAAATATGTAAATATTAATTCAAAAGAGAAATATATTCTGGTCCCAAAAAACATAGGAAAATATATTGGGGTATGGTATACCCCACCACACAAGCAAAGGGTTTAAGAATTCATGCCATAATTGTATCGTTTCCTTTGTCTTATGAGGTGTTGCATTATCTTGCTGGAGTTCATCATCATGTAATTAATTTAAAAGTGGTTGTACCTAATATCTTTACAATATTGTTCCGCATTTATTAAATAATATTGGAACAATAATCCTGTTACACGTTAAATCGCTTTCCTACAAAAGACTCATTTCAAACGTATTTCACCGTATATTTTTCCTAGAATAACTCGTTTAGTTAACGAATCAATGTTTATTTCGCTGTATTTTTGCTTAAATTTCAAATTTCTAACTATTGCACTCGCTAATAGTTTCATAATGGTATAATCTTTCATCCTGTACTAGAAAAATTGAATTACATTCATCAATTATTAAGAAATTTGTTAATGAGTCGTTTCGCACAATTTCAAATTGGCATTCAATGTTGTTTTTTATCGCCGTACATCTTTATTTTACGTTTTTTTTTCAAGTTTTTAAACCATCTAATTATTATATCCAATATGTCGCATCGCCCTGTTAAATTTCGTTAAAATTAATCCACAAATAGCTTCGCAATTAATTATTTTAAATTTCACTAAACACAATTTCGGTCTAATGCATCCTAAAATTGTAAACAAACAGATTATCCATCGCACGTGCACTCGCACGTGCACCTACTCGCATCCCATTGACCGCAGAGTACATCTGCGCGTTGTCCGGCCGTTCATTCAGACTGCCGATGCCGCCTCGATTCGCATCTTTTCGATGTACGACGATTGATTTTTTCAACAACGCTTCTTCCACACCACGTGCCTGCTGGCATAGCACCATTAAGGTGCGATCACCTGGGGACGAAAATTATTTTTTACGAACCTTGGATATTTCTGGCGTTTTCATAGTCAAGATACGTATATTTTGTACGGATTACTGTTGTTGGGTCATCGGTTATCATCATTGAAGCTATCCTGGCCGCTTGCCTTCTTTCTTCCCTCGCCGATAAACGTGTATTATCTCAGCCTAACATCGATGTAAATATATGTAAGTTAGTTTAAATTTTATTATTTATAACGAACTATAATTTAGCGTATTTTTTCTTTTTTTTTCGCTGACAATTTAAGTTTTTTTTAGACATTTTTGTCACCACCAATATGATATTTTGAATAAATAAAATCATGGCTTGCTAGAGAGTTTATTTAATTGATCATAATTATTGTACTTTGCATATACGCTGAAAAATCGATTCATTTGATAGTACCAAATCTTGTTTAAGCTAAGTAAATATTGAGTTAAATATGGCCCAAACATATATTTGGTTAATTCAACCAAATTCTTTATTCGTTTAACCCTTTATTTATTTGAAATAACGAAATATTTTATTGGATTACCTAATTTTTCATGATAAAATTTAATTGAAATTATTTTGTTGTCCTGAATAAACTGGTGTTTCCGTGTAGGTACTGCTGTGGCAGTACCACATACCGCGAGTGTATTTTGTTTTGCATATTTGATTTGCTTAAATCTGCTGAATGTATCGAGAAATTTTCATAATAAGATTTAGTTTGTATAAACTTTAGTTAAAGAGTTGATTGTATAATTTATTGAATTTAGTGTTAAGTTTTTTAAATTAATTTCAGTCGATTTAGATGTCTTTTATTTGCTCATGTATGTTAGCGCCTTTTCTGTTTATTTTTGTCGGTGAATTGTACGACTGCGTTGTACGCAGTTGTAAAGTTTGGAGAGGCAGTTCCTTGGTAGACGGTAGCGTGAGTACTTGTATTTTTAAATTCTTTGCAGCCATTTTGTATTACATTTTTATATCGTATTTGCTTCGCATAAATTGTTTTATTTCGTCCATCAAGGAATTCGCTTAATAATAATTGTTATTATATTGATGCGTACACATTATAGATATAAGTTCATTTATTATTTATATGCAGGAAGATATATATTTTAGTTGTAATTTTTTTTTATTATATTTTGAAGAATTATTCATTTTGCATTTTTAATTTATTCAGTACACAGCAGTACGTATGTAAATATCTGTGAGCAAATGAACATACAAGCACCTTTTTCGCAATAATATGTGATAAAACCGTAAGTACGTCATGCAATCAATACGCAGCAAAACTCCATTTCAGTCTCGATATATTGCATCGTTACTTGCGTATCACGACTTACGAGCTCTAAACATTAGCGCTTAATGTCCCGGAGCGAACTTCCCAACGACACGACCAGATTAAATCACTCTCGCGGAGTTTTTCTCGTAAGACGCTCGGAGTATTGCACTCGGACGGACCTGCTTGCATCATTCGGGTAATTCGAAGTCCCCAAGGCACATACAACGTTCGTGCTATGTCTCCAGCAGTTCGTGATCTACATCCAGATGAACACGAAGTATCGGAAAATGTTAGTGCAACGTATTCCTATCGGCACGACCGAACGAGAATTGTCATTATGTTATTTGTGGTTATTATTTACTTTTAGCTTGTGGTAGTAGAAGGCTATTATTTAATTATTTAATTCCTTAAAAAAATGGGTATATACACCAACGTCCATATTAGTTGGGACACTCAATGAAATTTTGTAAACTCGACTAAAAATAATATAATTGCGTTTATATTGCCACAAATCAGACTGATTGAGTGGGGATTATTGTATATATTCAGTGTACGATCTCGACGCGGAGACTTCCGTGTAGCGACGAGACCAGCAATAAAGAGCTCATTGTTAATAGTGTCTTGATTGATTCTTGCTGCCCATATAGTTACGTTCAAAAGGTAGGTGTAATTATTATATACGCATTGCTGTGGTAGCCTACCCGTGTTAGCGCTGAGTGTAATTTAAGTTGCTTAGATTTTGTCTTGTTTACTCCGTTTCAGCCATTGATCAATTTACCGAGAAATTTTCACAATTATGTTTAGTTTGTCTTAAATTTAGGTAAAGAGTTGATTGTTTTGATTTAATTTATTTAGTGTTAATTTTTTTAAATTAATTCCTTTCATTTTTATGGCTAGTGTTCGCTAGTCTAGTTAATGCGTATTCTACTAGATTTTGTCGGTAAATTGTGCGTTTGCGTTATTGTTGTAAAAAAAAAAAACGATTTTAGAAGTTTATTCTAGAGTTCCTTGGTCGACTGTTAACGTGAGTTTAAATATTATTGATGCCATTTTGTAAATCATTTTAATATATAACTTTTCGCATAAATTGTCTTTTATATAGCCAATCAAGGAATTCAATTAGTAATAATTGTTATTATATTGATGTGTGCACATTATAGATATAAGATCATTTATTATTTTTGTGCAGGAAGATATGTTTTCAGTTTAATTTCTCTCATTATAGTTTAAAGAGTTAATTTTTGTTTTTTCTATTTTGCTGATTCATTTTTATTTTATCAATCACCTCGTTTGGGTGAGTAGAAGCATCGTGCTTGCATTTAGTTTTTCATTTTTGTAAATTTCTAGTGTTTGTCCACGAATTTATTTTGTTTTACTTTGAAACCACGTGGATTGAATTGGTATATTTAGGATTATCTTCCTGAACAAACAAATCTTTTGCTTTGTATAGGAAATAGCATTGTCCTATTATAATTTAGAATCAAGTGGAGTTTTTTATTTTTGTCCAGAACCTTCAGTTCACGGTTTTTTTTTCTGCCATTTTGTAATTAAACCCATTTTATACAATAAATTTGATTGTTACTTAGCATTTTTGGGTTGAAAATTCTGTTCTTTTATTTTTAATTAAACCTTTTCAATTTTTGGGGTAATTAAGAAAGTCAGATTTCTTTCATTCACAAGTTACTTTTCGTGGTTAGATTCAAGTTTTAATTCGCGAGGGCATCACTGAGGTTAATAGTTCTTTTGCGCCCTTTTAAAGTTATTTCCGTTGAGCTAGCTATTTTATTTTTCTTTTTCATTTTAAAAATTCATTTTTGCAATTTCAATTAATTCAATCAGTGCACAGGCATTACGCCCAACGTGATATTTGGTGGAAGCGCCGGGTAATCCAAGTCCATTCCAGAGCCAAATCTTCAGGCGCATTAGAACGATGTCAGATGTGGTCGAACCCGCCAAAGTAGAGAACGAATAGGAAGTATTGAAAGCAGCGCCGCCAAATAATTACTAAACCGCCTTAAAATAAAATCAACAATCCGGAGGCAGTTCTTCAGGAGAACATAAAGGCCAATCTGTCGAGATGGACTTTTGATGTATTTTAGTGCGTAGATCAAGATATTTAGCTTTACCATTATGGTTTTTGTGTTTAGTAGGGTATAGGTAAGCAGAAACTAAGAATTAACTAAGAAACTATCTCCTGTATGGTTATAGGTATTAAGAAATTAAGTAACTAGAATAAGTAAGCTAAGAAGTCCGATTTGTGGCTTTCAGATAAATAATTTCATGCGACTGTTTTTAATTTTACTCCTCTTATAAAAGACAACCCCTGCGGTTTTATGGAGGGGAGAGAGGGGGAGGGGAGGGGAAATGCCACAAATTGGACTGATTGAGTGGGGATAGATATTATTGTACATACTGAGTGTACGGTCTCGACGCTGGGACTTCATTCATATTTTTCTTAGTAATATTACAATGGTAAAGGTTTTTTTTTTCTGAGATACAGAATTTTTTCCATTAATACTTACGTAAAACATTTTGTTCATTTACCGCCATTGAATGCGGGAAATTATTAACAAAAGTGATTTTTACCAAAAAAACAATTACCTAAGTTTTTTAGCAAGTGAGTGAATTTTTAACAGAAAATGCTGAATTAGTTCCAAAGGGCATGCAAGTTGTTTCGGATATTCCATGTTCAAATTGTAGCAGAGTTAATAGAACAACAAACAGATTTTCTAATATGAATTAATACCACCTACTAATAATCAGTATAATAGTTCTAAAATAGCCAGAAAAGAGAACCACGTGTAGCCGAACCCCATATCATTTCTGCCCTATCTGACTTGAACCAGAATATTCGTTAAGTTAACGCATGCGCGCTTTCCTTATTTCCTTATCATTTCAAAATTACTATTTTTATGACTTCATTTTTCCCAAATTGTAAGAAATTTTAAGTTTTTCTAAAAGATATTAATATTTTTCATGGTAATATTACAATGTTAGAGATTTTTTTTTCTAAGAAACAGAAATTTTCCTATAATATTCACATAAATTACTTGTATAATGGGAAAATTTCTAACATTTCGACATTTTCTGTACATTTACCCACATTCACTGCGGAAAATTATTTTTACTTTATTTTTACCAAGAAAAATTACCTACATTTTTTAGTAGGCATTATGCAAGTTTCCAGAATAATCCTCACCGACACAAATACGATTATTTTTGGGACAATATTGCAAGTAATAAATTTACAATACTCTTTGGGATGGGAGCAGGCCGCCCGAAAGAGTATTGTGTATCGATAAATGCTTTAGTTTCTAAATAAACCTGCTTGCTGGTGGGCTAGTGTGAAAAGCGTATCTTGTGTGAACCTGATTAAAGTTATTAAAATGCCGAGAGGAAACCGACATAATTTATAAAAGCGCTCTGTAATTGTTGGTTTTCATCGCAAAGATTATTCAGTGTCAAATTTCCGGAAAGACATATAGTAATAAATCGACCGAATACCAACTAACGCCGACTAAGAATGTATAAAAATTGCTGAGCAAGCGAAATAGGAGACTGGCAGCATCAGAAATCGCTGTAGAAATGAATCGCGAGTGTACAAGAGAAATTTCTGATACTAAAGTGAAAAGAAGATTAAAAACTGCAAATCTTCACGCCGTCATTGCAGCAGCAAAAAAAAACCTACTTCGACAGGAAAAGCGGTTTTTGCCTGTTTTGCCAGAAATACAGAAATTCGACAGTGGATGATTGGAAAAGGGTGCTATGGACTGATGAGTCAAAGTTTGAGGTGTTCGGACAATCAAGACGCGTTTTTGTAAGAAGAGCGAAATGCCAGAGAATGTGACAGGATTGTATATTACCAACCGTCAAGCAAGGAAGAAGTTCTGTGCTTATTTGGGGTTGTTTTTCCTACGCCAGTATAGGAGACTTGAAGCAAATCAAATTTTGCGAAAAGAGGTTTGTTTAGAATTACTGCAAGAAAATGCAATACCATGGGAGCAAAATCTAATCGGCGAAAAAATTGTATTGATGCAAGACAACAACCCCAAACACTCAGCAGTGATATGTAAAAATTGTTGAAATGGAGAAGATAATAGCACTTTATAAATAATGACATGGCCATCGCAAGCTCCGATCTGAACCCCATCGAGCTGTCATGAGATGAAATGATAGGAGGATCTGAAAAGTATACCCTACCGTTGTAGCCCACCTGCGGAACGTTTTACAAGACGAATAAACGGTAATTTACATTGCAATATTCTCTATGTAGGCGAAATAGTACGATAAGTCATACAATTTCTAAAACTCTTCTGATTCTAATCTGTTTATCAAAAAAGAAGAAAAAAAAAACACAGGTTAATTGCCTATTATAGAACTGCAAAGTGCTATTCACCTAATTTGGACATTTAAATCCACTGATATCCCCGCAGTTATATCAAATATTAAGCGCCAGAATTCATAATTAGATTCCCGAAAATCTACGCAAATCGAGGGCGAATAATCAACGCTAATTCTCGGATTTAAATTCCGCCGAATTTAATCAAGTTTCAATGAAACTCGCGTCCGTTACTACGACGAGCAGCAGGTCCGTGTCATTCATTGTGCACGCAATTAAAAACGAACTATAAGCGAAGAACGATTCTAATTTTAGCGGAAAATAGTGGCACACAAGGCGTTTATGTGTAGAATATCCTCAGTTGTAGCAAATGTAATACGATAATATTATCCGCCATTTATTAAGGACGCTGGAAGTTGTGGGAGAAAAAATAAATTTGATTATAAGTTTATATTTCTTCTGTTAATATTTCTATATATATTGATACGCTACACAGTAGCATACAGCCCGGATTAAAAAAATAAATTTTAAAAGAAATACATTAATTGAATTAGAAAAAATCAAGTTTTATATATACCAGTGTCATCTATCTTTAATAATTTTGATTTAGAAGTGTTTTCTCTCATCAGCCAGATGGCATGCAGGGCGAGAATTTTCCGATCGAGGGGCGGTGACATAAAAAAATATTGAATAGCTTATTACTTTCTTATATATTTTAGTAAGAGTAGAGATTATGAGCAAGGACGTTGTCAGTTGTCCTCTCCTTCAAATTCACTGTCACTGACCAGTTTAAATGATATCCTAGGCATGATAATGTCGTGCCTTAGTAGATTCACTCTCTTATGTAAAATTAAAACATTTAATTGTGTGGATAAAAGTGATTTTATTTAATTAAAAAAAATTCAAAATGTGACTTGTTTAATATCAGACATAAATCTATGGATAATTATCTCAGGTAAGTCCGTGAGTCCGTTTAATTAATAACACTAAAACTTTATTTAGTAATTCCACCTTTTGCAATTCAAATTCATAGTTTCGTACTTAAATACGTTTAAATTAAATTTTAAAAATCCCGCGTTTTCTGACCGTTCAAACGGAGTTAAGCTAGGCTTAAATAGACGTGTGAAACAGAGTAGCCAACCTTGATGGTAAATCACTGGATATTGGTTCGTAACGTAAATACACTTTAAATACTTATAAACCTAATTACACAAATTTCCTCAAAGTAACCGCGAACGGTTTTTTGCAACGATACAAACAATATCTAACCTCAATTCTTTCTGAACGAATAAAAATGAAATTTCTTATAAGTATAATTAAATTTAGATTAGAATTGAAATAATACGTTTATTTTTTTAAGTAGATTTGACGAGAAATACCTTCTGTGAGCATTGGAGTAGTCTGGAATGTTCGAATCGGATTCGGATCAGGGCCCTGGTACATCATAGGTAAATCAGATCACGGAGTCTGGCTCAATCAGGACGGGAACATCACAGGAAACTCGGGAAAATCGTCGTTGAAGAAAAATTACCCAAAAAGGTTGCGGGTAATTTGGATAATATTTATGTGAAAAACTTTGTTTAACAATAAACAATTATTTTTAGGTTGTGAGTTGAAATAAAATTGGATTTTATCGAAATAGCCGTTAAAATTTTCAAGAACAAAATGAAATAGGTCTACCTCGAACAGAGTTCGGTTAGTGAATGGTTCGAATTGAAAATGTTTTAACTGACTTGAAAGCGATTGTCTTCGTCAAGGGATCCAACTGTCTGTGAAAATCCGTTAATATAACCGAAATAAGGGGAACATCCATTGTTTTATATGAGAAAGCCCATGTGATCGCCAGAACTATCGGATGTTTCAACGAAGTGAAAATAAATAAAATTACAAAATCTGGAATCACTTTACACTTGTGATATAACAAAGGTATGTGTCTCTGAATTATGAGAAAAATACATTTGAAATTTTTAAACGCTTATTACTATATAAAATTAACAATCTTAAAATTCATTATTGCACCTAGAAGGTAGGCATTTATACACATAGAATTGTTACAGAACTCAATTTCCAGCAATTTTACCCTGTCTTTCAGTTGACATATCAAAGCATATCCAAACGTTATTAGAATAAAATTTGAACGAAATACATACACAGTAAAAATGATAAAACTGTACACTTGAATTAAACGTGGATCCAAATTTGATCTGTCAAAATCTATTGTAAAATTATACTATTCAAATTCTAATATTCATTTTCGATGTGTAGGTGTATCACTGCTGATCATCTTGCTTCCTGAAGGGAAAATTCTAAAGGAAAATGCCTCGAAGGACTTGCCAAATGCAGAGATTTCCTACACCACCGGGACATCGTCCAGCTGTCTGCTGCTATATATTATATCCTTTTTCTATTATATCTAATAAGTTTTAAAATATAACTAAGTAAAATAGAAACATTCCCTTTTTTAAATAATAGTAGAATATCAAGTAATCTCTCCATGACAATATATTATATATAACTAATTTACTTTCCAACATTATAGAATCAACGAGTAACTGGCAAAAGTTAATTTTGACGTTCTTTGGAATCTATTATTCACACCTTAATACCTCAGATAAAACATAACGTAAGATAATATAGATTTTTTATCGACGTGTTTTCGTATAAACTAGTTTCCTCTCTAAGTTTCCACAACTAACTTGTGCTTCGGTTACATCACTTCGGTAAGAAAAACTGACACGTTGGAGGGTGTTCCAACGTTTACGTCTTTTCGTTACATTCGTTTTTTCGGACATTCCTTTGTCTAATTCGACGCTGGCATGTCGTAGAAGAGACCATGCGAAGTGGAAGGCTGACGTATGGCACAGCTTGGTCTCGAGGGAGATTGAGGGAAACAAAGTAGGTCATTTCTTCATTTCCCAGAGGATCGAGGACGAAATACGCAGACCTAAGGAGCCACTCGTACTATGGCTATATAAAGTCGAGCGACTACACTAAAAGGGTGCCATTCTTATTAAAAACGCAGAAACCGAGAGAACAAAGTTTACATTGTGTTACCGTCTAAAGAAGTATAAATTGTCAAGGTTCCAGTGAAATATTTATTTAAGATATATACGGTACTTGCACAGAACTCCTGAGAGGTATCAAATCTCACCGAGTTAATTAAATTTGTTCTGGGATGGAGATTTGTTGTAAAATTTTCAGAAGTTAAAAATTTTAACTCGTTTTAGAGATGGCGCTGTTCCATTCCTCGTTGAAAACACTGTATATAATATTTCAACAATTTATTTGGTAGACTAAACGGCTAAGTTATCTGCTGCATTCATTGCTTACAATGCGCAACAGTTATATACAATAGACCGCATTCTGTATATAACGTGTCATTTACAGCGCGAGAATTTCAAAAAGAATTCGATCGCTGTAAATGACCCAACGCACACAATTGTATTAAATTTTTTGTCTGAGGAAAAATATTCAGAAAATCTTACTAAAAAAAATTGGGGCTAATGTAGCGTCAGTAGATATGGATTGGTACCACAGCATTTTGACAACTGAGCTCAGCCTTAACTCTATCTCAAAGTGAATTCTTTCATAATGATTTTTCGTCAATAGCAATAAATGGATGTTTTTTTTTAACTAAATTAAAGGGAAAAACAATAATTATGGTAGCAAATGCCGTGCGCTTTACCGCACTAGAGCAGTAGAATGAACCTACTACGGTGCATCAGCAGGCAGGTAGTGCTATATGTTTACAGTTGACTAGGTCAAAACAGTATAGAATAGTACACGAGTACAGAAAACAAATTGCATGTAGTTAACTAACGCTAAATTTGATTGCTAATTTATACAAATATGGAACAACACAAAATTTATATCACTGAGTTCGTATTTTCATGGAGTGGTGACTATTCCTTATATACTCTATAGATTTGGCCCTATTTTCATATTTGTATAAAGCCAAATGAGTGATGAATGTCACCCCATTTGGCGATATTGTGTAAATTGACGGAGATTGATAATGGTTCCTTGCATAAAACTATGCTACAGATTTTTTTTAAGAATATTTTAATCACTTCAAGACAGTAATATCAAGCTTTATTATATTATTATATTTAATATCAAGCTCAATTAAAAAAATAAAATTTCTTTATGTGAAACATTTTCATCGTCATAAAGACATTTATTTGGAAAAGAAAACTTAGTACTTACATCTGAAATAATGCGGATATCGAAAGAGATGCTCTGCAATGCCAAGCATGTTGACTGCTACTAACGTCGTTAATGTATAGACTTGAAGATTACGGACACGCAGAAATGAACTTATTTGATCTTTTGATTTCGTACATCGTGATATAATACTACAAGAGTTGGAATACGGCATTCGTAGAAACATCCCCTACAACTGCCAAGGTAATATCTGAATTATAGAAAACAGATGACTGTCTGAGCCAATGCCACCTCGTCGGTAAGCGAATTTAAATGCGGTGTTCCCCAAGACACCATTGTAAGCCCACTACCATTTATAATGATCTCCCTCAAGCATTCCCGATGCAGAAATATGTCTCTAGGCTATCGATACTGCCATTTTGGCGTGAGCGGAAAATACTTCAGAACTCACGGCTAAATCGCAAAGGATGATGCATCAGGAAGCAGAGGCTTGGTTCTCTTCCAATAAATTAATAGAAGCAAGAATAAACGAATAGAGGCAAGCCGTATCACCCTAGCGTTTACACTAAAAGAGGATGCAGCAAAATCACCAGGAAGATTTCTCGGCCTTGTGATAGATACAAATTTAAAATGGTCCAAACCTACAGAACTGCTCGCTAATGTTGCTATCAACACAATTAGAAGATTAGTGCAAATTGTCAGATCAGAAATAGCCAAAATTGTCTATAGTATATATTTTATCTCTTTATGACAATTGTTGCTATAAATACATGCTTAAGAACTTAACGAATTATAATTTGCTATTTACAAATAAAATACGTAAGTATGTATTACTATTTGTGGGAAAGAATATTTTTTCTCAGCATATCAAAGATTGATATCGCATGCAGGAGTTGAAACGTCTGTTGCTCACTATCAAATAGCGTCAGTGATCACTTCTATTATTGCAACTTTACGTCAGTTATTCACTTCTTGTAGGCCTTGGAACAATCCGATTTACATATTCAATATACAAGCATTGAATACATTCATCAAAACCGCTATTTTTATTAAGATTACTATCGTTAAAGTGTACAATAATAGTAGGCCGATTTCCTTTCAGTTTACATTTGTTGGAACTCCCACACTGCTAGCAATCCTAGCAAGCAACGAACTGAACTTGGGCTGTTTACGATACACCTGTATCGTAACGATCCGCTGCTAAATGGATTTCTTCCAAGAATCGCGCCGGAACGGTGATGGAAAGATTTTACGGTAAAAGCGGATCACAAGCGAACCATGACCGTAAACACCGGAGGCAAATTGTTTATACGATGTAATGGAATGGAATGGTATGTAGTAGTACATATTTACGTACGCCACGAAGTGTGCAGAACCTATATTATATAAAAGTAGACAACAAATTCCATGGCAGGTGAATCTCATCGTCTATACAGGGTATCCAGCAGTCAAGTGGTCAAATTAGAGCATCGGCTAAAGTCACGTGGGGTTTAAACAGCAACGCAGCGGGTACTATTTACATGGACACTAAGAAACGGCAATGTTGTACGCGGGGGCGGTATGGGCAGACGCGTGTAAAATTAAAGAAACAAAAAAAATAATCAAGACGCAAAGATTATTAACGGTTAGGACCGCGAAAGCGTATTCATCTATTTCGGCAGACGCGGCGTGCGTTATTTCGGGCATGTTACCAGCAGATTTACGTTTGAGGGAACTCAAATTTCGTAGGGACGCGAATAAAATCGCGTTTGATGGTTTAATTACGGCAACGGGAATTAGATTAGAACCGGGCGATTTAGGAAGGCGAGTAGATATAGGGAGCCGAATTCATTCCACGGAATTAAAAAGTATTACTTATAATAAATTTATATGCACTTTTGGAGAGTGTTTAGAAATTTTTACGGATGGGTCGAAGGGTGAAGGTGGTACAAGGGCGGCTTTTGTTGCTTATAATAAGGTATTGAGATACATAATCGAAAGTTTAAATTAGGAGATTATTGCAATTTTTTCAGGAAGAATTAGTTGCAATAAATCAAGCAGTAGTTTATATTAGGCGCGAATGGGAATTTATACGGGAAGTGCGAATTATAACTGATAGCTTATCTGTATTAGAGGCGTTAGGGAATTAGAAAAAAAATTAAAAACCCGACTGATTTGTTAATAGATACTTGGATATGTTGCGTGAGGTAGATATAAAACTATTTTGGACTAGGGCTCACGTAGGTACTATCGGTAATAAGAGGGCGGTTTTGTATTCACTTGTAACGTTTTACATTCATATAAAATAAATTGTTTAATTTGTCAATCACATTTAGAATTACCATCAAAAAATTTAAATGAATTTTTTATCAATTTATTTTTAATCAGGGGCACATTCTTTAATCTATCACTTATATCTAATTTTCGAATGTATTTACTTGTACGTGACTTTCTGAACGTACCTGTTTGTCATGACAAAACCCTTCTTTGACAGACCACCGAGAGCCGATAAACCGACAGATGTACCAACTCTCCTAGTGTTCTTGTTAATTTTGCTCGTGGAAATACTGCGTGGGAATTAACGAAAAATCATAGCCTGCAAATTTCGCATACGTATTTCGGCCAGAGCTGAAATTTGTGGGCAAAAGAATTATAACAATACCGATAGAAGGAATACCTACATGATAACTTGTTTGGGGAAGAAGCTACCTGCATTTTGATTAATATTTCCACACATACTTTATATCTTGACATCAGCTAATTTATACAGGAGACCGCATACCTAACAGTCAATACTGCAATATCTCTGTTAATGTATTGTTCAAGGCAAAAGCTAACACAATCCAGAAAGATCTGATTCAGTGCTGCACAGATCTTCAAATAGGTATGGAACTTATTTCTGGCATGAGAAATCTAGACGACTAGAACGCACTGCGATTTTGGAAGCCCGCGATAACATGATATCTACTTTCTTGATTACTTGTTTGTTTTTATGTAATTTTCTGTACTTTTTATGTATGTATATTTGCTCACTGCCCATTAAAAATAAAGAATTATGTTCTGCCTGTTTACTCCTCTGTGTAAATAGACTCACCTGATGTACTTATATATAATTTTCCGTGTGTAAAAAAAAACTGTTTAATCAAAATATTTGTCTTTTGATTAAAATTGGATTGTAATCCTAACTTACTCACGTTACTTAGCTTCTTGGCTACGCGTAGAGCTCTTTATTAGTTTATTTGGCATTCCGTCAAATTATTACTAGTAACCATAACCTTCTTTCACCCCCTGTCAAACACGTGAATTTAATTTACAATTTTATTTTTTTTGCAGCGCCATCTGTGTTTCAAGGAAGTAGCTTTCGCTAGGATAGAAAACTGCACAAGCTACTATCTAATTTATTGTTATAAGGAACAATTAAACAAGTTTTATTTAAAAATATTTTATTTGCAATTTACAATATCTGTTGCTGTAAATTAATCCCGGTAAAAAAGAAACAGCATTACACACTATATCTGTGTTGTTTATTTGTTAATTAGCAATTTCCTTGAAAATATATTGTTGTATGAGCTGCGATAATTCGTTTTAAAATTTTTGATATAGCAGGAAGAATTGTGCAGATATCCAAAAAAGAAGGACTTTATCTATCTTTAATGTTTTCACCAAAACATTTGTTCTTCTTAATTTTTGTTAAAGAAAATACAATTTCTTGTTTATTTAACACAATAAATATTCTCAGTTTGCTTTTTATTGTTTTAGTGTATATATTAATCGATAAAACGACAGTTTACTTTTTTGTTCCTTTATTATTATATTTAAAGACCACGCACAGATACACGGAAAAAAATCTCTTGAAAAAAATATACAACAATATTGTAGAGAAAATATTGTAGCAGTAATTAGCATAATTATGTAACCTTATTACAGATTTTTGTTAATTATTACATGTTGTTTTCGCAAATAATACTTTAAAATTGTGGTTAAACTTTTGTTGTATAAGTTCACACAACTGTGAAATTTTTTTCAACAATGTTTGTGTCGAGACGTACACGACAAGATTGTGGCAATTTTTGGCACCAAACTTCCTATTTTTTCGATATTTTTGTTTCTAAATAAGTGGTCTAATTCGAATAGACCAATGGCGAATTAGAATGGCAAAAGCTAACAATGAGATACTGCAGTCGTCAGAGGGCGTTATTCGAGTACAGCGCCATCAATTTTTTAACGGATAGTCAGTTTATATCATAGTTTACACGGCCATTTGAGCATTTTGAGCTGTTGACGTGGTTTATGCACCTATTAGATATATCTAATTTCAGAACGATGGAGAAGTTTGTTGTAATCAAAGTGCAACAGTGGAAAAACTACTGGATGTGTTTAAAGGTAAGATAAATTGAAAGTTTAATATTATAGCAAGGCATATATATGTAAGCATATTTGTCTTAACTGAAAACAATATAAATTTAATTTAATCCAACAATAATTAAATATTTCTACTAGTGGCTGTATCTTGCTGGGTATGTAACTTATAGTGGGTGATGGCTCAAATTATACTAACAATGCTTCTTAAAAATAACTAAGAGTATAATTTCTAGGCTATTTCCAATTGCTTATAATTATAGAGAACACATTCGTGTTATCTAATCTTAACTCATTTTTGTTTTAGATAACGATGAAGTAAATGAAGAATGCTTCAAGAATTTAACTTCAGATGACATTAAGAAGGAGCTTCTCTTGTATTGGGTATTCGAAAACTAATCGAGGCCATGTTCAAGGAATACTTGTAATACCACTAAATGGTGTGTTGTTGAAGTTTTTTGGTTTTTTTTTTCGCATAATGTATAAAAAATATATTTACATGTCATATGTTTATCACACTGTTATATTTTAATATTATATTATTTATTCATATATATGAATAAAATTTTGCATTTAAATGCGATTTTATTGATATAACACCTAGTACTCTTTACTATAAAATTTTAGTGTTACCTGAAACAACACTGTTGTATGTTTTCACACAGAAGTATAGTAAATAGAAAAAAAATTTATATTAAATTTTACTTCCTAATAAGGTGATTTTTCGTACAATATCTGTAACTAAAATGTACACACCATTGTGTCAACGCTTGGAATAGATTTTTCAGTAATTTTTACAACAATATTGTATTTAATAGAAATACAATCCGTTAACTAATAATCGTGTGACAGAAATTTAGATAAGTTGTAGCTAGTCGTATTCCCACGACAAATTGTAGTTAACTGTTCTACAATTGTTGGTTTTTTGACAACAATTTTTTTTCCGTGTATGCTTTTTGTTTATTACTGACCTGCATTTTTTGCGGCATTATTCGGAATTCATGGATTTATAGTAAAATACTATTAGTTTTGCTTATGAAATTAAAAGTGGCTATTTAGACCACAGCACTCGTTAATAAAATGCTTCAAATGTCTAATTTCGGAATTTTATAGGTACGAAACACCAGAACTTGGAAATACGACCATGAAATTGCGCTTCAGGCTATAATAACCAATTAACTGTTGATTTAACAGGTAAGCAAATGATATCATAAATTGTATTAGAAAGGTATCTATATTATAGTGCCATAAAAATAAAAATTTAAGAAAAGAAACCTGCACGCTACTTAGCAGAGGTAGGTATAACAAAGAAACATAATTTTTGCTTTATTTCCCACACAAACTTCGAATTAATTAAAATTCTCCAAGTGGTCAAGTAAAAATTTTCCCAAATATTCAATGCAACATCAAACAGTCAATTAATATAGCGAAAAAATCTGAAGTTATGCTGACCACCAGAAAAAAAAAAAACAAGAAGACAATAAAGGAGGACGAACGAACAACTCAATGCCATCAGATAAAAACCCACGGCATCAAGTGTCCATATACGGAACGGCTTGCGGTGGCTCTTGCAATGCCGACGTCATCGACGAGACTTCGTTGTTGTAGTATTTCCTTTTTTTCCTCTCTCGATGTTTCTGATCGAACGCGTTTGTCCGCTAACCTACACGGACGTGTCTCGGTTCTAGGATTGGGTTTGTGCACGGGTCTGGGATATGTCGTGCGACGTCTCGAATATGCGAAACGGTCTCATTCGATTGTCAATGACGACAGGCGATTTGAATGGGATCGGTTGGAATTGGAAGAGTATATACTGCAAAAAGTGACGGGAATTAAATTCGTCGGCTGGTATTTATTCTGGCTGAGTATTTTAATACGAGCCAGCAATTCAGTTCTTTGGGGGCTTTGTGTCTAACGCCGAGAGCTTTTTTTCATTTCAACTAATTCGAGTTGATGCTGGATAAAAAGATATTTCAACGTAAGATATCTTGGCATTCACGAAAGTCATTAGTAACACACAAAATTTATATCAATGCTTTCAAATTCCTTCCTGTTTAGAGTAGGCCATGCTTTTCTTTCAATCGTTGGCCACACTACATGCACGCTTGCACGCACTACTCACTTTAACAGTTTGATAGTTTGTATGTCATCAAAATGTGTACAAAAAATATTTATTATATGCTGAAAATGTTGCCCTTGTCCTTCCATATTCTCAAAACCATTTACGAGAAGTTGTGGGGTTATGTAGGTACAGGAATCCCTTAATAACATTGCGAAGCTTTTAGATTGTGTGATATCTGGTCTTAAAAATGTTATTCTTTAAATATGGGAAAATAAAATCTAAAATTGTCAAGTTCGGAGATCTTGCATAAAAATTAATAATTAATAATTCTGCTATCGAAAGGACAATTATTAATTTTCATTCTTGTATCGAAAAATTGTTCCAAGAAAGCTATTGTTTGTCGAGATTTGTATGCCGGTGCATTATATTGCTGAAAAAATCCTCTGTCAGTTCATCAGGAAGTTCATTGATAAACGGCCGTAATACTTGGTTTCGACATCTTTCAGCAGTTATTGTTTGATCAAAAAATATAGGCCCAATAATTCGTCTCCTTGAAGCTGTTGGCCAGACGCCTATTTTTTTGCAGATGTAATGAAGTTTCTACGAATTCGTGAGGATTTTCTGCCGACCACATTCTCATATTTTGCTTATTTAAATAACCAGAAAGATGGAACCAAACCTCGTCAGATAAAAAGAGCATTTATCGAGAATGTTGTCATTAATTATTCTCCAAAAACCATTGACAGTAGTGTATTCTTCACTGCTTCAGTTTTAAAGCTTTTTTCATGTGTTTCAAATTACACTTAGAACAGGTCTTCACGTTTGAAACGATCCATAGCTTTGTTCGTTTGTCATAAATGGAGTGGCTTTAGAGTACTCTGAAATTGAAGTCACGTGATTACGGTGGTAAATTTGAACGGCACAGAACTACAATAAATAGATACAAAAGAACATGCATTTCATGATTTAAATGTTGTAATTCAGTATTTGTACGTATCCTAACCTCAAGCTGATCGATTGTTTTATGTTTGTAAGTTGTTTATATCTTGAACAATATGGTAGTAGTACACGTCTTCCCCTGTTATGTGGCTATACTAATAATGCCGGAAGTAAATCTTAAAAATATTACAATCATATGTTCACAATTTAACATAACCATAGCCATAACCTATATTACCCCCAAACTGCCCAAACTTGCTGTTCCTCTAGAGCAAGTGTAGGATTGGACTATTCAGAACAGTTCAAAATAGCACTAGATTTACAAACGAATATCAGTAACTGGAATCCTCGATTCGTCTGGCACAAACGAACACGTAATTTTGTGTTCTGAACTACACAAAGTGACTAACGAACAAAGCTCATATCTTGAGAGAAAATAAATTAATTTGCCAAATGCTTGAAATATGCAGGAAACAAAAACTTTTCTGCACATGTACAGACTTTTTTTAGAAAGCGGAACTAAAGTTTATTTATGCAAATATTTCATATATATATTTCATGCCATCTAAAGCTTTTGATTCAAATTTATACTACTTTGAAGTATAATAAATACCTGCAGAACTAATATACACCCCATCGGTCTCTTTCAAACTTTAAAGCCGTCTATAAGTAATGCATTTCATCGTGCAGCGATGCTATATCCGTATCCTGGATCACGCATGAAAGATGTAAGTGGGCAGATCGCGTTGGTGAGGTGAATACAATACCGTAGCAGACGTAAAGGCCGCTTTACAGTTCGCAATTTTTTATATTGCGTGCAATAGAATTGCGTGCAATACAAATAGCATATGCGCATTCAATGAATTTCGATCAGCTGTGTGCAATCTTATTGGTATTGTACGGAATAGACCGTGTTCTAATATTTCATTGCGCGCAATTTTATTGCACGCAATACGAATAATCGCGAACTATAAAGCGGCCTTAACAGTTGCTATTGGTAGATTGTATGCTCATAACAGCAATAACATTTGAGAAGATGAGGACTACTTTCTTGACATGTCAAAACGGCAGTTATAGCACTTGTAAATATGACGTTTATAAGTATGTGGCAACTGTGTCGATATTTTACATCAATAGTAAGGTGCAAGCTCTCTCGGGGCCGCTACGGTATATAATTTTATTTAAAAATTTATTACTGACTACAATACACTTATGAAATTCAATCGGTGTATCTATAAAATAACCAAGAATGACGAGAATCATTATTTGTCCCTTAAGAAATATATGTATGCAATAACATTTGTTTATTTTTGGAGTTTTGGCCAATAATTAAGATACTACAAAACCAGTGTGCGTTGGTTTCAGTAGGTACACAGTCATAGCCTTCGCGATATAGTTTCAATAACTCGCTCCAGTATTTCGGGCATAATTTCCAAAACGCTGATTCATTTATTTGTTTCCTCTTTTCGTCGGCATTTAAAGGAGGCTTAGTATATACTTTTTCTTTGATAAAACCTCCAAACAAAGAGATCTAATGGACTAATATCAGGTAGCCTAGCGGGTCATGATATTGGACCACCAGACCAACCCATCTGCTTGAAAAATATTCGTCCAGTCACTCCTCTAATATTAAGAGCATGAAGTTTCATCGTGCTTGCACAGCATATTAGTGGTCGCAACATAGTCGATGGCATGTTACTGATAACCTCTTCCAAAACATTAGGATATTTAGCAACATCTAGACGGTTTGGGAAGTAAATTAGTCTAGTAACTGTATGATTATAAGTAAACGTTAACAGAAAACTTTTGGTAGCCATACTCACGAAATTGGTGTGAACTTTCCTCTGCTCAATAGTGAAAATTATGTCTTAGAAAAACATTATCGCTACGAATTCTATTTAAAAGCATGCCAGGCAATCAAAAAGTTTCCCACAATTATTTTTAATAACTTCAACGTTGAAACATAAAATTGCTTCTAATTTTGTATTACATTAATCGTAATTTTAATATCTTAATGTTGAAGTTACTAAAAATAATTCTAGAAAATTTAAATTTGGTTGCCTGGGACGGGTTAGATTGAATTTTTTGTTTTACTTTTTTCTAAATCCGAACCATCACCTTAAGCTACCATTTTATTCACATCATCGAGCACAATATTTTTAATACAAATTTATAATTTATATTACGATTTGCATCAATATTTTGTTAAAACTGGAAAGGAATGTGCTGTAATATCTGTTATAAACAAGAATTTAAATATACAAGATTGCGATATGCAATCCATTTCCGAAACAATTCAAACAAATGTTTTTATAAGATTTTTGTTTGTTCTATGTTAAAGGAAACTTAAATCATCTCCAGATTTTAATATAAATATTTTATATCTTGCAATTTAAAACAATAAACATGGTAGTTGTGATTGTAGGTATATGTATCTCAATATTTCCTGGAAGTTGGTTGTTTTACTGGCAGGAAATTGAATGGAAACGAGGTATTAAATATTTAAAAAAGTTGAAACATTATTTTTTGATGCGAAGCATGCAGTTTATGTTACGTTTCTGTTTGATTAAATTTAAAAAAAAATGCCTTTAAACTTCTACATTTCTAAAATCATAATTCTCCTACATTTCTACGAAATTAGAAGCAATAGTAAATACAATGAAATCAATCAATAATACGACATATGTGTGTGTGTCCTCCCGCGGATTCTCAATTGTTGTGTATTTTCGTAATGGAATAAATTATCAGTAGTTTCTGTTTATATAAATCAATAGCTAAATGATTGATGTTGACGTAATTAAACTGCGTATATTTAGTACAATGATTGGTATAATTAATCACCATTCCCCTACTGTAATGGTGTAAATGAAAACTACGTACATCGATTAATTAAAACTGGATAATGTGATATCTATATGTGAATGTATAGGTTACGTTTTACACTATAATTTTGTAGGTGTCTGCAATATCTTGTCCTTAAGTCAAAGTGATTATACCGAGTGGGTCATTTATAGTGAAACATCTTGTAATCGTCAACATAATCCTTGCTATGAAAATAATGAGTGCACACTAAAATCAACGGTTTAGTTATTTTTAAAACATTAAACGAGATTCATATCTTAAAATCTTAAAACATCAACTTTCAGATAGATATAATTGCAAAAACTAACTAAACCACCTTACTTTTGAAACAATTATTATTTACAATATTCTAAGCCAAAGCTCAACTTACGTTGAAGTTTGATTAGGACAAACATCTGTTGTGCAGCCAAAAAATGCTCAATTTTGTTAAAATAATGTTCACACTATAAATTTTACTTTTGTTGGACAATATAAAATATAATCGATCGACTGAACTTGATACGTAAAATGCGCCTGTAGAAATAACACTACAGGCGCATTTTCAGGAATAATTAAAGAATCTTTGAGCCCGTCATATCTAGGAAGATTGAAATTAAAAAGAAAATAATGGCAAGTTCTATATCATCATAAATGGCATTGCTAAATTAACTAAATAATTGGCAAATGTTAAAATGACGTTTTAAATTATTGCTTTCCAAACCACTTTTTTGTTATGCAACATCGATTGTTCAAACAACATTTCGTACTATAGTTTAATCAAAATTGGCATGCATATTATCTACATCAACGATGTAATAATTTTTACTCAATACTGCAAAATCAATGTTTTTTTTTTTATTTCCGGAGAATAGTAAATAAAAACGGTAAGCTTGTGATTTTCTTTGCCATACAAATTTCACGAATTCGAGATAATTCGTGCATCTTATAACACTAACTTTTTTTCAATTTACTCGATCTAAAATTAATATCGAACAAAACATACTGAGAAATATGCAGTTCTCTCGTTCATAATTATGTAAAATTAATGATTGAAATGTTGAATTGAAACCTCCGAATTAGTTCGAAATTGTAATTAATTTACTCCATTCTAATATCTTTTCACTACCAGTGTCGGCATACTTTACTTCAGGTGAAAAGAGAAATATTTAAATGTAATATTCAAGTAAAAAACTAAAATGACTGATCGTATCGAGGCATAGGTAAAAAAAAACTTCTAGGAGTGCCGCACTTATTAACAGACAGGAACTGCTTTCTTTCGTGCTAGTGATTATGATCAGAATTCGCTAATTATCAATAAGCGAAGAGAATTTCAAAAATACGTAAATTCTGTTGGAAAGCAAGTAATCGTAATTCTGAATCATTGCCCGAACGAATATAACTATTGTTACACTGAAGGTTGCTGCAGCTGTCTGATAGAAGATTCGCCTGCGGCACCCACTAAACTTTATAATTTTTTTATTTACTTATGTCTAGATGCGATCATTCGTTTTAGTTATTTTTTTTGTCGGGGGAAAATGCTTTATGCACACCAAACCAATGGTTTGTTATTGTGGAACTCCAGAAAACTGTATACCCACTAAAAACCCCCGATGCTCTCCCCGGGATGTAAAAGAACGCTGCTGTAACCGCTGATAAGCCTCTACATCAGACAGTCTTTAGCTCTCCAGTAGTCTGGCTTGTCTGGGCCTTTCTTCTGTCTCCTTGGTGGCCACGATAGTGATTATCAGTTTATGAATTTTTTGCCACCTCTCCACGCATACAAGGAACTATGTTATCCGGGGTTAGCTCACCCAATTCCCGCACAGCCGCACTTCTCACATCTCCCCAACGCTGGCACACGAAAACTGTGTGTTCGACAGTGTCCACCTGCCGGCAGTACATGCACTCGCAGCCTCGTCCTTACCAAAGCGCCTGGCATAATGTCTGAAGCAACCATGGACGGTGAGAACTTGTGACAGATAATAACCAGCTTCCCGATGCTTGCACTGCACCCAAGATTTGATATTTTTAATCTTCTAGCCCACGAGGCTGTCTCCCTGCAATTTTTCCACCGCTCTTGCCACCTCTCAAGCGTCAGTTCTCTGGCCTCCTTATTACTGAGTGGACTTGCTCTCTCCTAAATCATGAGGTCAATCGGTGCTACCCCAGAAACCATCTGTAACGCCTCAGCCGACGTGGTCCTATACCCAGAGGCCACCCTAAGGAGCATATCTGTGTGTTCTTACCAACATGTGTACGTATTTCTGGAAGGTGAGGGCTTCCAACCAAATAAGGGCCCCATATAATACTGCAAAGCAACTCTCTCTTGCCACTCCTCGGGCCTCCGATGTTTGGCAGAATCCCACCGATAGCTGCCAATCGGTTTTCCGCCTTTAATTAAGTTTCTCTCACATGCCGTCCAAAGTTTCCCCTCTCGTCAATAATAACTCCCAGGTACCTACCGCTCTTGCTGGGCTTTATCGTCACACCCTCCAAGCTGAAGGTTACGTGGTCGCGTCGTCCTTTTACTATTACTTTCTCGGTCTTTTCGGACGCTAAGGTCAACTTATTTTCCTCCAACCAGTTTTTGTTCTCCTTCAGGCAGTAGTTGTTTTCTTCTTAAAACCGCATCATTGCTTCCTCCCAGGTCGTCGGCGAACACTGCGGCACACCTGCGCCCGTATCCAAAACCACTCCTCTCTCAATCTCGATTTTTCTATCTTTCAGGTAGCTAGAGATAATATTCACTAAACAGTGGGAGACCTTTGCTCGTAATTGCTCAATTATGCGTTTTTGGCTCGCCGAGTTGAAAGCGTTCCTGACATCTATGGTCAGCATAGCGCACCACCTGACATCGCAACCCCCAATAAAGTCCATAACCGCTCCCAGGGCCTGGATAGTCGATTTCCACCTCCGAAAACCAAATTGGTGGTGTTATAAACCCTCCCCTTCATTTAGCTCGTGCAACAGTCTATTGCATATTAGGGTTTCTAGCAGTTTGCTAATCGTTTTTTTTTTTAGTTATTTAATTGACTATTATATTTAAATATTGCTATTTTTACCTGAAGAAGGCCAATTATGTGCCGAAACCGGTAGCACACCGGTAAATAAATTACAAATTACAACTAATTAGGACGTACCTGCTTATTATTTTCAAACTTCAATCATACTGAGACATGTTCAAATTCCCATTTCCTTGGATATAGCAGTACCTAAATCTGACACAAGCTGGTGTTCTTTGAATCCTAACCATCATTCGATTATTGACGATCATTCGATAATTTGATTATTATTATTTTGAGTTACGAATGATCATTCGATATGAGCGATAAACGATTATGAATTTTATTGGAAGAACAATTGGGAGGAATAATACATAGAACAGGAAATGAGAACCTAAAAATATTAAGAATTGAGAAAAAAAATTATGCACGAAAAAGGAAGTGAAGCCTTATCATATGATCATTCGAATATGGATCATTCGATTACCGATTCGATTAAGCCCATCACTAATCGCGACAGTATTCTTATTAAATCGTATCGCAAGATGTTTCTAAAATTTCGGTTATGTTCGTGAATCACTTCTAATTTCGGATTGTTTTTTTGTTAGCAAACCTGATATCAGTATTTTTTTAGATATGTCTATTATTTTATCTCGCTTTTTCAACTTTAAATTTAGCAACCTGTATGCATAATATTTTTGATATTAAAAGGAAATTCCTCCAAAGACATAGTAAAAAAAAACACACCGCCTGATAGAAATACATAAAACATATTTTATGTCCCTCTCTCGTATATGAAAACAGACGTATGAAAGAAATATAATATGAAGGATGGAGAAGTAAAAAAAATATTTTTTGTCTCGTATACAAATAGGTAGCTGGAATAACAAAAAAAAAATACATATCATTAAAAAGCTTATTTCAACAAATATATTCAGCAAATCCCTCTCAACTTTTATTAAATACTTTATGTTTAAAACATTTGCTATGTACCTCATTTGACTCCTAGTCTACGATTTACTGTATACCTACGTTATTTGCTTTTGATTAAAATTCCAAATATACATAATGAACATAAATTATTATTCTTTATACATTTATGCTAGAAACTTAAGATAGACAAATTGCCTCCAAGACTCGTTACGTATTCCCTTAAGAACGCATTACTTCAGGCTAAACCAGCATCTTCAGGTGTACGTGTGAGTATCAGACACTCTCAAGAGAGATCCCCTTAATTGTAGCTTCGTAAAACCGCTTACGTCTTAGCATGAAAACGTTCATTAACACTGACACTGAACATTCACAAAAGAAGCCCAGCAGTTCGTCTTCAACTCTACACTAAGCTTTACTAATATATGGTGTGTTGCTGTAGTCGATAATATAATGCAGCACCTGCTTAGCTGTGAGAATATTAGATTTGTCGCTCATATTTTAACCAATTAATTGTTGTAACAATAGCTTTTATACTCAGTATAGTGACATTAGAAGTGTTACATCCAGAAGGAATAATTTGTTTAACTTGATTTTTTAGCATCAAAATGACTATATTTAAAAAACAAGGTATGGTAAGAATGTGAACTTTTTATCCTTGATATTTTTTACGAAATAAAAAAATATCTCTTAGTTTTTTGTGAAGAAACCTGTTTATGAGAGCTGCATAGTATAGAAATGTTTAGTTATTGCGTGTCTACGAGTGTTAAGCGTTACAAAATGTCTAGAGTTTAAAGACGTAAAAATTATGTCCTACACACCACTTTACTACCTTATCTAATTGGCCGTCCACACGTCCGTTTTCAGCAAGACAATACACGTTCCAATGATGCTCGTTGAACTATGGGCTTTCCCCAAGAAACAAGCGTTAATGTAAAAAGAAATCGTATGCACATATCAGAGTTGAATTAACAATGAACATTAAACATTAACAACAAAGATACAAGTACAGGTCCGGAGCCAGGAACACACGCTACTCCACACCCACAGTAGTTATATTACTAATGAATTCCTGTATTTCATAGTAAGGATTATCTATTAAATAAGTTTTAATTACTTTTTGGAACATTATGGCATTAAGATCTTTCCATTTAATAGGAAGTAAATTATATAGTTTTAAAGAAATATATCTAAACGAGGTCCAAGTTATTCCTGCAATAGATTAGATATTGTAAAATATATTGCTTAGTAATCGTTAAAATTCCAAATTGTTTGAAAAAAGGTCAGCAAGAATCTCTATTGTTGATGTTTGAAATTATTCTGATTGCTCTCTTTTGTGAAAGCAATATCTCTCTACGATGTGCGGACTACAAAATCACTGATGTCGTTAACATAGATAATGAAAAGAATGGGCCCTAAGACGGAGCCATGAGACGCCATACAAATTATGTTTCAAAGATGATGTTTCGTTGTCTTTAATAACACACTGACATCTGTTTTTAATAAAACTCTCAATAAATGCTTTCATTTATTGAGTTTTATTTGGGCCTCTGATTCCGTAATGGGCTAGTTTTTTCCAACAATAAATCATGTGATCGACAGTCGAATGCTTTGATCAAATCCAAAAATTCATCCATGACTACATTACCCAATTCCAATTCATCTGTAATATATGTAATAATTTCCACTAGTGAGCTTATAGTTGATCTATCAGAACGGAAGCCGTATTGAGAATTACTGAAAACATTTTTGTTTTCTAAGTATTTAACAAGTCTATTTTTAAAGGCAGTTTCTAATAACTTAGATAATATGGGTACAAGAGATATAGGTCTATAGTTGTTCGGCGAGGAATGATCGCCCTAATATCGGAGTAACTTTATTTATTTTTAAACACTCTGGAATATATTGCATGTTAATAAAATTTCTTGCAATATTTTCTTGATATAAATCTGCAAAAAGTTAACAAATTATTCCTTCTAGGTGCAACACTTCTAATCATAGTAAGTCATCAGGGAGTATATTTTGTATGTAGAAATATTAAAAAAAAATAATGTTATTTCTTGAAAAATTGCATGGGGATTAAAAATTATTTAAATACATAATTTTAAACATGAGAACACAGCAGTGCAAGGTAACATGAACAGTAAGCACTTTCTATTATTCCTTGGTATTATGTACGAAAAAAAGGAAGCAGATTTTATCCGAGATTGCATAAGACAGGTTGCAAGTATACATAGAATCTACGTCATATTTCATTGTCTGAAAAAAGCACTTCGCAATGGAAAACCTTTGCGATTTACGTAATAATAAACTCCCAATGAGCAAAAATATATTAATATGCGCCCACAGTATGTCAAATCCATACTTTTTGCTGACAGTAAGGCTATTTATAGCAAAAGCACTTCGGAAATTTGCTTATGTAAGAAAGTAAGTTTTTCTATCGCTATATACGTAAATAATATAATTTTTGTTTTATTCAAAGATTCGTTTACAATTATAACATATCCATTTTGTAGAGGATTGCAATATTAAACGCAGGCATGCATGTACTGCTTGTTACCGCAACGCTAACCACATTTCAGTAATATGTAATTAAGCGCCTATTCATGCTGATGGAATGTTTATCACTGTAGAACTGGGGGCAATTTAAAACACAAAGGCTGGAACGCGTGACTCGATTCTGTTATTTCAGTATGTTCATGTCGCATGCATAAAAAATACAACATCCTCTTAGCAAGTTTCCCTTTCGACATTGTGATGACAGTTAGTTAACTTGCGTACATTACATTTTCTTATACGCGCAAAAAATGCCAGCATGTTTTGTAATAGTAATTTTGTTCATCGTCCGTAAAACAGCACCTCAGAAATACATATGTACCTAAATGTATATGAAATTCCAAAAATCTAACCCAATTTGTAAGGATAATCTCGTCAATCTAGTAATGGTGAAGATGTAAAGGGTTTAAAACCCCTAAAATTTTAACTATAACTTAAATTGGATATATAAATAATTGTCCTTTCCATTCATAAACTATTTATTTAATATTAAAACATGTTTCGACTTAGTTTTAAAAATGTCATATATCATCAAAATACTGGATGAAAAATAGATGATGGTGGCATTCATTCTAAGCCGAAAAATGTTGTTTTAAAAATATATAATAAATAAATAGTTTATGAATGGAAAGGACAATTATTTATACATCCAATTACCAACTCCATTCAAGGGATTTCAACATACAACAACTTAATATGTTCACCAATATCCCATGCTACTATACATAACCGTCTACTAATAACGGATACTGACTTTAATATTCAGAAGCTCACTATAGGTAATACATGTCGAATTTCCAATTACATACTTAAATGGATATATCTTCCGCGATGTCATGTACACCTCCAGACAGTATTTCGTACACCATGTCATTTGGGGTCAATCAACCCACCTTAAAGATAAAAATGCACAGTAGTTATTTTAAATATGATAATGTTACATAATTTAATTTATACGGCAATAAATGTATACATATTATTTCACAGCCAAGTATGCACACAACTTTTAGAAACCAAACATGCATCAAAATAACGCTCACTTGTTTCTAATCTTTCATATGCTACTTTAATTTAATGAAATATCGCAGTATAGAATTACTCCTTTGAGATAAATTATTTATGTATACAACTCTTTTGAAAAAGCGCTGAAGAAACTATTATAATTAAATATTAACGATTGATTGTTAATATTTACTTAAAGCCTTGCTAATAATTGCAAACTGAGATACATAAAGATGATCCGCTAAATGTGTATTCACCTTCGATCAGCATCTATCAAGTTCAATCAGAAAATATAGGGGATTTTAGGATGGGCGTTGTAGATTTTAACATTATGCGATGATATTATACGTGGCCGTCGTTCAAATGCATCATCGCACGCCCTCTATGACGTCCTTTTTGGGTTTCGTACGTAGTACCTTATTACGAAACATATTGAGCTGTCACGACCCCTATAATGCGTGAAAAAGAAGATAATTGATGGCTTTTTAACGCGGTAAAATTCTCATATGAGCGACTTAAGAAATACTAGGTTCATCATATATTTGAATCGGTTATTGCTTAAACAACCTGAGTCAATTCACTTTACGTTTAATTACAATTACCTTAAGTTGTGTAAGGAATAATCGACTTTATTTATATTTAATTAATCATATTGCACTTAGCCTAAATAAACACAGAATACGAAAAATAACTATTTTATTACATATAGTGAAGCTGGCTAATGTTTTCTTTTCGTTACTAATTGGAATTACGCGGGAATACGCAGCTGAATACAGTGCAGCACATCTGAATTGAAATTTTACGATGAGTTATAAAACGTTTCCAGTTTCCATAGTGAAGTAGTTGCCGGACTATATTCAATTAAATTCACACTTAAGCGCATTTGCCTCTATTACTGAGTTTAGTGTTATGTCACGTTGCACTTTACGATCTATTAAGGAAGTTCTGGAGATTCTTAAGCAAGGATGCTACTGTAGATATGTATATAACGTAGATCATTTACAAACATATGCTTATCTTAATTAACTTATGTGTATATTCGTAAATGGTAGCTATACTCCAAATAAAATTGTTGCAAAGGATATAAGTTACGTGAATAATACCTTTCAACAGTTTTTTTTTTGTCAAGCTAGGTGCTTTTTATGTATCTGCATAACATCAATCCAAAAAAGTCATAATTTCGGCCAAAAATACCTGAATCCAATTTTTCAAAAAAAATATCTCAAAAACCACAAACAAGAGAAATGACGTCATCGGTAGTTTTTTTTTAAATGAATCACCTGTATGTTTTCGTATTTTCGGAGAGACACTTTTTCAAGAATTACAATGATATACGGTTTGGTGGGTGTGCGACTGCAGATATCGAAATAATAGCTATTAACACCTTTTTTAAGCCTCCGTCTAGAAACAATCATTTTACTTTACTTCTTACTTACTATGTCTTGTGATACAAATAACTATTATTTTAGTGCATAGCCAATGCTTAAACATTATTTTAATACATAATAAATATCGCTTATTTTATTAAAAATAATAGGGGAGGCTTAGACTCCGTAGCCTCCCCTGACGAGCCGCCACTGCTGTGAAAGTGTTGCATCATGGAATGATCAGAATCAGATATGTACATGAATTTGTAAGAAGTTAGCATCCGAATGTGCTTTAGTTTAGTAGATATCTCAACCTGAAAATGCTTGATAAATTTATTATTTCAGTCAATTTTTGATTTTCAAAATAGAAAGTTACTCTAATCTTAAATTTTCTACCTGATTTGCATAATTGCAAAACGTTTTACAACTGTATACTCCAATAAATCATTTACCTAGAACAGCGGACGCCTGCCAAAAGCGCATCTGTCCAAATGGCGAGTAGTTTTGATAGTCACCGCGCTGTAGTCGACGACATTAATTAAGTCGGGCAGTGTACATCTTAGGAATAATTTAACATTTCTATTACTCAAATTTTACTGCTTTTGAATATTTTTTTTTCTTTGCAGTACCATCTAGATTAAAAGTACATAGTTGCTAGAACGGACATTTATAATATTATGCGAAGATATGAAGGCGAAACAATAAAGGAAAAACTGGAATATGCTCAGAATCTTCTTAAAAAAAAAATATAAAGAAGAGCAAACGAAAATATTTAAATACGATATGTCCATGTTCGGCAGTCAATTCAAAGAAAAATGGTCAGCTGCATCCAGCAAAAAAAAAAGTATGAGAAACTTGGCTTCATGGAAGTTTTAAAATTCCTTGTAGGGTGCCATTAAATATGTATGTAAAGGATTTAAAGTAAATATCAATTTCATTATCTATGTATTTCCTGTAAATTTATTAACCTTCTTATCTGAGATGGCTGATCAGTACATTTATTTCTAATTACTCTTGGTCTACATAATTACAGTGTGTTATGTTATGATAGTAGGGGTAATAAATTCATTTCAATAAGAGAATGAATTAATATAGCAATATCTATCCAACATTTGTGATAATGTTACTCTTATAAAAAGTTCTGTACTACACCCTAAAAAAATGTGGTAAAATTATCCCAAAAATAGGTGATAACTGGACTACCTCTTATTTTTAGGGTATTTACACCTATAGGTGTAAATTTACCCCAAAAATACCTCAACTTTATTATACTTTAATTTTACCACATTTTTTGTGGAGGTAGCGTAGTTGCCACCTATTTTTGGGGTAATTTTACCACATATTTGTTTAGGGTGTATATTGTGTATAATAATAAATCGACTTCATGTCATAATAATTTTGTCCAACTAGAATCGACAAACATCTCACTCGCAAGACGTTTGTCTGAAGTAACTATTCTTCTAGATATTCAAAGTGCGTTTGAAAAACAAAAACGGTTCGGAAAGTTACTGGTTATAGTAGATTTATATAATCATGTGTGTCATTTCGGTTATAGGGTTTATACATACGTGGGAATTTGATGAAATGACATATGTTTAAAGAAATCACTTGATATAAAGAGAGAATAACAGAGATTCTCGACTAATTATTAATAACTACTATTTATAAAAACAGATATCGGCCCCAATTAACTGCCTCTCAATGTTCTTCCGTGTAGGTCAACAGATAATCTTGAATTCTATTATCAGTAATACAAAACCGCGGAATAACATGTTGGTTTCGCTTCCTGTGGTTACTACTATCCTACTTATCGATTACATACTGTGTGGTCACAGAATATCTAACAACCAGAACATCATCTCTTTGTCGGCTCTTTTGATCTCAGTGCGCAAATTTCGTGACCTTGATGTCACTGTTCATGCGAGAAGTCAGGGTGGACTTTGATAAAATTCAGTGCCTGACAGGACCTAACTGAAGTGAATTTCGAGAATATGATTCATATCTACATTAAACTGAATGTACCATGTGATTCAAAATGATTGTCGTAAGAAAAAACTGTTTTCCGGAAAAAAATTATCTATACTTATTAGCAATTTAATGAGCGAAGTTAGCTACATACAAATTTCATACATTAAATGAATTTTCTTGACATTTAACGACATTGGCGTGCGTGTTGTAGTATCTTTCGATTATTTATCTTATAATTTTTTTCAAATCGTTTATATTTACATCTAATATCACCAACAATAGTATTTCTGAATACTGTAAGAAAATAAGGGAATTTATCTCTGGTAATCAGCTCAACAAACAGGTAAAAAATCAATATTAACATTAAGTGAAATAGTTTATTACATTTTATATAATTTTATAGGCTTATCATACACTTCAGATACTGTGACTTCAGCGCAATGAGCTGTCAAAAGAAAGTTACATTTTCATCCCTATAAAGTTTCTACGGTACAGGAATTATTACCATTAGATCACGATAGACGATTGGAATATTGTCATTGGTTTAATAACAATTTAAGGGACGATGACGTGCTAAACAAATCATTTTTCTCGGATGAAGCCTGGTTTTATCTAACAGACTATATCAATTCACAAAACTATTGTATCTGGTCCGCAGAAAATCCACATGAATTTCGAGAAACGCAATTGCATCCCGTAAAAGTTGGAGTTTGGTTAGCTAGGTCCAGGCAACGAACAATAGGGCCAATTTTCTTCGAGGAAACTGTAACAGTCCGACGTTACCAACAGATGTTGGAATTGTTTATTGCCGAGTTACAAGAAAATGAGCTTGAAGCAGGTTATTTTCAGCACGATAATACTCCAGCACATACTGCTCGACAAACCTGCCAATATCTTCAACAGTTTTTTGCTGACGTTAGGTTCGTTAGAGCACAAAGATGGCCACCAATATCGCCTGATCTAACCCCATTAGATTACTTCATGTTCGGCTATCTAAAAAATAGGATCTATAGAAACCGCATGCATACCATAGAAGAACTGAGAGATGCAGTTTTGTCACTTAATAATTATACTAACTGTATGTTATAATTTAAAGTAATAAATAAATTTAGTTAAACACAAGTTAGTACTGAATTGTAAAATCATAATTTAGTAAAGTTAAATTAATTACATTTCATTTTTACAAGCAGAAACACCAATCCATAGTCGTTTATATAATGCGAGTTCAAATATAGGTTACGTTTTCCTTATTTATGATCCGTTTACTTTCTTATGGGAGGGGTACGCTGTAGGTCAGTTGCAGTCAGAAGGCAATAGATATTAGTGTAAAACAGATAAATATTCATTATGTTTGCTCCCCCCTGACAGAACATCAGATACGTAATGAACTTCATAATGCGGTCGCTTTCAACCATACTGTAATCGTCAAAACTTTAACTAGATATGGGAAAGAAGGGGGTAGGAAAGAGCGCGCTGCTTTAAAATAGAAACAGACATATAGCTGTGTCTCACACCACATGCCTAGCGCTCAATATCGTTTCAAAATTGGCATCTGTCCAAATAGCAAGGTCATTTTATGCATAATATAAGATCCCTATACTAAAGTTAAATTTTGTCAACTACAATATACTAATTTTATTTTCAATTTACTCACTTTTCACGTAGTCGTCATTTTTTTTTTAATGTAAATCTGGATTTAAAAAACCCCGAAGCGAAAACCATAAATATTATTTTGATCGTTCGAAATTATTTGTAACTCGCACAGGGCAGAATCTACAGGAAGCGTCGGACAGAAAAACCAAATGAAACGCATCATACAAAAGAGGGTAAATTTCGATAGTTTCCCCTCCCCATTGCGCGTACTATTGGTCCGCACCCTGCGCTATTGTTGAACATTGATAACAGAAACTTTCAATAACGTTTTACGCCCAGTGAACCGAGATCGGAACGCATGAGTAAACCCACAACTGGGGGGGTTTCCTGTTTGTTACGCGAAATCCACCGAAAAAAAAACTGGATTCTTTTTTAACTACCAAGTAATAAATGTATGGATGGGAATAATCAAATGATAAAGGTAAAAGGCGTTACGCATAGTTGGCTATTGTGTAACGGTTATCAAGTCTGTTTTTGTAAATATGCGATTAAAAAAAAAATGAAACTACATACATGGATTAGTATGAATTGTAAGATAACTAAACTAACTACCGTTATTTTTCTGTTTCTGATAGTGTAAAATTTGAAACAAATTTGATTGAAACAGAAATTTAGTCTACAAAATAAATAAATTGTACAGTATCACCCTAGTACTACCAAAAAAATTAAATATAATGAAAAAGAAATATATATTCGTGTATTGATGAAGAATCATCGCCTTGCACCAACACGTTATTATGACGTAAAATTTTGGTCACGTCTTACGTCATAATGACTTATTATTGTACGTAAAAGATACGTTATAATGACGTGTCACAGTATCACTTCTAAATGAGGTCATATATTTAAGTTAAAGAAACGTGTTTTTTGGAGGGATATTTTTTATGGGACAAAAAATAAAACAAAAAAGAAATACATAAATATTTATTACGAACTATAACTACATAAATATGAATGGAAACGATACCCAGCATTCAGTTTCATTTTTTAAAGGATAAAGTATACTTAGATAGATTTGAGAGTCCATAATTATTAGGTTATGATAATTTTAACCGATGATATAAATATCGGTAACAATAACAAAAGTTAAATTTCAAAGTTTAATAAAAGGTAAGGTTAGGTTTAACACTGTATCCAGCTACCAAAGTTACAATAAGATAAGCAAATCGCGAAATTTTGATAGTGCATCTTGTAATAGGTAAAGTTAATGTATAAATTTCAATTGATTACCCAACTCAAAAATGGTTCACAAAAGGGAAACAACAGTGCTTGCCCCCCTCACTATTATTCCCTACCCTAAGCAGTCACTTTCAAAGACACAATAAAGCAGATGGCAGGCATGTTAGAAGCAACTTCATAATTGAATTGTTGAATTGCCATAAAAGATATGATAGTATACTAAATAATTTTATTTATTTAATATACATAACAAATACTTAAACAAGGTGAAATGGACGTGTTTGTAACGTCATAAAGATCGACAAATTTCACGTTATAGTTACGTGTGTTAAATCACGTTATATGATAGTCCCTTTTTGGTTAGTTGCCGTCATTTTGACCAATATGACTGAAAATCAACGTCATAATGACGACAGCTTGCTACCTGGGATCCAATCCCCCTACCGTCATCGGTCTAAATCTACGCCAAAATGCTGGCAATACCAATGATTTCAGCTCAAAGGAATCGAGTTATATTTTATGTATATCATATAAGAAAACAATATCTGCCCAGGAGAAGATCTGCAATGATTTTAATAACTGTGCATGCTTATTATAAACTTACCTGTGGATAACCTGATGCTATGATGTGTTCACATTATGATTTGAATAATTTTATACTAAAATATACACAGTAATATAAAATGCGTAGTATATACTTTGTAGTTGTTTATTAATTTTTTCTGTGAGTTCTAACTACTAGTTTCGACTAAAAAGTCATTTTCAGGCTTGCTACAGAGTTCAAAAATGGGAATTAAAGGTATAGCGCACTATCTTCTCTCTCACTCAAACCGGAGTTGTTCCTTCTTTAACTTACTTCCAAACTGCATGCAGAAGCGATCGACACTGACAGTGACATTGCAATGATAATTGCCGCCCAAGTGCTGTCAGGTATTTGACGTAAATATAGATCCTCATTACTTAAAAAGATATTTATATCAATTAAGGCCATACAAAGCGTACACAACTCTAATATTAAAGAGTTTTTAGAATAGTCATGTGCAGGTGACAGTTGTTACGCATAGTTAGGTTAGGTAATGTGTTGTCATCTGGATATTGATTTATCGGCTGCCTTTGACAGCATCAGGACAACTTATCTCCTAGTTATCCAACAGACAAACTTTATTCTTAGGCTAAAAACATGTTGCATAATACTTATGTGTTAGAATGGTTCATCAACAACTTATCTTTATGTGAGAAAAATCTTTAAGAAATAACAGTTTTTTTTTATTTTTCGTTAGATTTAGAGTAATAAATTAATTTTTTATATAGTATTAATTACTTTTTATTTTTTGATTTCTTAAACATTTGTTACTTAGTCAAACTTCCGCTAGCAGATAGTATATGTAATTAATATTCAATTATATGTTATAATAATATGTTCAAATTATTTTTTTTTATGTTTAATTAAATGATTTTATACTGAAATTGTTTAATTTTGATACCCATCAACTAGCTAAATTTGAGAAATGCATAATACAATGAACCAAAAATGGGTCCTAAAACAATGAAAGAAATGTTTACATGAAATAATGCATTAAAATTGATCCAAAGAACAAGTTCATTAAATCAATGAAAAAGATTTTCTTAAATGACGAAGGAATTCATTGAGCAATAAATCATCCATTGTATTAATAAAACCAAAATCATTGAAGAAGAAATGGTAGCTTGATTGGCCAAAAAAATATTTTACTGTTGTAACGAAGATCAGTTTTAACAACTTTATTTGGTTTACTGGGTGATTGCAAGTTATCAACTTTATGTATGAACTGCAGTAAAAAAAAATTGAAGAAAGGCATCAATACAATGAATATTACTTGTTGATATGCTAATCGTAAATGGTTGACTTAATTAATGTATGTTATTCATAATCTTAATAAATTTTAGTTATTGTTATCGAGTAAAACTTCTAATTAAAATAATGAACTTCATTCATTAATGCAGTAATCGCATTTCATTCACTGTTGAGTAAATGTTGCAGCTTTATTTAATTGGATTGCAGTAAAAGTAATATTAAAAATAACAAGATTGATATAAAGCATTGATAATTACCAAAAACATCAAAAAAATGCTTAAACAATCGTATCTGAAGTACTTATTATTCTCGATTTCACCCTAAGAGATCACGAGTTTACATGCCCGCTCTCTAGGGGCCACACGCCAAACTCTCAATCAGTCAGCAACCGCGGTGTAAGTTGGTAATTCAAACACCGCCGTACACCTTTCATTAAGGTATGTTATCTGGTCGTTCTTGCAGTAAATTGCAAACCATTGAACTAACGAAGGAGGTATCATTTAATGCTTTATTGCGTTCATATGGTGAATAATTTCATGAAAATTGTGCGGAAAAATAACAATATATACTTATTCAGTCATATTCATATTATTAACAAAATTATTTATTTGACGTATGAAAATATAGCTACCATAACACACATTATCCATGGACTAATGTAAAATAATTTATTATAATAATGAAAACTATTTCATTTCACTGATGAATCTTGTTCTCACTTAATCAAAGATTGTAAACATTTTATCATAACAATGACACATTTCATTTTGTCGATGAAAATTCACTCAATGAATGTAGATTATTTATATCACATCCAGTATTTTTCTCAGAAGTGTAAGCATCAATATCATAGTTTCAGTATTCCGTTTATAATGCATGCCCAGGTGTGACGCTCTTTTCGTTATAACGAAATTTTACTGTGCTTATTTAAAAATCTAAACGTTTCCCAGGAAACATGATCGTTTTTATACTGTTTGTTAGAAATTACCAAAATGCATGGCAGATAATACGTATACCAAAAAAAAATGGCAATCGTTCACTTCAATCATATCGACATCTGTCAAGCCACCGCTACAGCTCACTGTTCAAATTTTGCGTACGCGTGAAGAGGAATCGCCGCTGATTCATTAAACGATAAACGATCATCGACTGGTCGAATATACATCGACGTTCGACATAATCCCATTCACCGGGCGAACGGGCCGGATCGTTCGATGAACTGGAATCACCCGGAAGAACCGTAGTGCGAGTCATCGCTCCGCCTTGTTTATAAAGATGACCCTGACATAGATGTATCAGGTATTACATGTACGCGTGACAAACTCCTTATCGATGATAAAGATTTACATACACGAATTTATAATACTATAAACAGTGACCGAGATAAATGTTGCTACACGTGGATTTTTTTTTAATATGGTCAATTCTTTCTGTGGGGATATTAGGTTCAGCAGGTCTGACAACTTCAAAGTTTATTTTGACACATGTCACGTGGCGACTAGCATAATTTTTCCATTAAGTATGTAATATTACTAATAATTTTATTTAAAATAAAGCCATTTATTTCAATATTTTACCTCCAAATACAAGTTAATTTGCAGGACATTTTCGTTCAAAAATAAAAGCAAAATTTATTTTTATTTTATTTATTTATTTATTTAGGTTTCTACAACGAACCTAGAAAAGTTGTAGCCTAAGTACACATAGAAAAGAAAAGAACATTAAAGACTACACAAGTACGATCTAGCAACAAGTTATTAACATCATGTAGAAAGTAACATTGAAGCAGATTATGGGGAAAATATTATTTTTGCTAATTTTTTTTTTGCTAAATTTACTAAAATTGATCAAATAAATCCGGATAATGTGAGTTTTGAAAGAAGTTAAACTACAGTTAAATATATCACGAGGGTTGGAAATATCGAGTTGCTCATTGTAAATGCGCATGAGTCTGTTAACCCATATCATCCCACGGAGTGTAAAACAAAAAAAAATAAAATTTGTTTTAAATAACTTTATTAATGCGGCTAATATATTAGTATTTGAATAATTTCCAAACAAAAAAAAAAACAGGATCACAAATAAACATGCTGGTGCGTATGTGCACCACTGGTAGGAACCATGATACAAAGTGCAACATAAAAAATAAAATAAAACCAATTTGACATAAAAAAACGCCAAAGTATGTGCGAAATTGACTAAATAGCCGAAATATGCCGACTAAGCTTGAACAAAAAATAAAATATTATAATTTTTTAATATTTCTGACTGGTGCATAAATGCCACCCATATACTTATTATATTCAGCAATGGCATGAGGTTGAATTACATATGTGTCCTCTTTCTCTTTCCTATTATATCGCTTCACGCGATTTATTGGCTGTAACATTTATACCATTGCTGCAAATGGAAACATAGATTGTCGCTCCGGCGGAACAAGAGAAATTTTGGTATCAGAGTCATATGCCGACTAATAGGAACCCTCTCACGCTAGAAAACATATTTTGCATTTCTAGTGGCAGAGCTCTGCCAATGAGAGTTTGTGTACCACTAGCTCCTGCATATTGCAATGAATAAAACAAATATCCATCAGAGGTACTAAATCTTGAAGCCAAACCTTACTGGCTTCCCTTTGATAAACATTTTGCAAGAATGCCTACCAAAATATGACACCATTTGTTCATCAATTGAAAGGTTGTTAGTAAATATTCCCTACTGTATTTCTTTTTTATTGATTATGTCTAAATATGGTCTTAGTTTAGCACATTTATCATTTTTGTCTAAGTTATTGTTATCTGAACAATGTAAATTTTGCTTTATATTTTGAAACATATTTCTGCTCATACACTTTTTTTATCAAGTCAATTCCGTTGTCCTCATCATTTGACCAACATAGGGCGTTTGTGGTAGTGAATGATATCCCGAAAATAATAATATGCCGATAAAGTTTAACAATTCATGTCTTTCTAGGAGAAAGTCAAAGCGATTATTGTCGTAAGCATATTTTATGGAATATTCTATGAGCATATTCAGCACTTCGTCGTCAAAGAAACGAAAAAAACTTCTAAAGGTGTCTTGCCGAAAAGTTCTACCTTGATTCGTTCTTTATCAATAGCTTCGCTAGAGACAGATGAATGGGTGTAGACAATCCCCTCCTTTATCCATTTTGGCGCAGGTAAAGTGGAAATTGAGGTCGATGGAGCTAAATGTTGTTTTTTTTTTTTGAAGACAAATATGTAAAATAAGTAATAAAAGCTATAATAATAACGTATATGCGTAATCTAAGTTCTTATATTACATATCGAAATCGTGTTACAATGTGTTTCAAAAATATTGAATCACACTCAATTATTTGTTGTAAAAATTTTGTTATTATTCATTCTAATAGAAAAATAATGTATGCTTAATAACGGTATACTAAAAGACATTATGCGTACATAAGCAAAAATTGTAAATCCCGTTTGCAAATAGTGTTTTTTCACTATTGATTGACGCCGTGTTACTAACTGTTTTTTTTTATGTTATTTTAAGCGAAAATAAAACTTCATAATATTCATACTATATGAGCAGGTTTATTTTTTCCAAATATAATAGAAACTGTGTAACACATTTTGAGCCACAAATGACATATTAATACCGCTTAGTGTTGGAAAAAAGAATTTGAAAATGTGGTGCGCAAACGCACTACTGGGATGAGATGGGTTAATATGAGAGTTCTGAAAGGAGTTGGTATGGCACAAAGGCAAATAAAACAAAACAACGCCACGAATATTGTTTAGAACAGAATTATATACATTTGTTTTGTCCTAACCCGACTCCGTAGTTTAGTTTTGTTACGTCCCATATTTAGATTTAAGTTCCTTCAGTTCTAAGAAGTTAATAGTGAAGACATCTTTCCCTTTTTCGATTCTTTCTTTATTCTATCAGTCACCCTCTTCATTTGTAATTTACGACCACTAGAGTTCCTTTGTACACCACACGCAATCACTTTTGTAACCCCACCAAGGGAAAATGATCAGTGTAACAAGGGACTACTAGTTCAAAACTATATTGTAATAAGCAGTTCTGTTCCGACATTTCATACATTTGTAAATATCTTACTATGTAAATATATGAAATTACAAAAAAGGGTTTTGTGTGTTTTGTTATTTAAACACATCAACGTAGAAGTGACAAATCCAGCACCAACGCATTCACAAAATTCTACAGATGTGATGAAGAAAAACCCGAAAGGAAATTAAGGAAACCAGGTTAGGACAGTCAATATTGTTATATAGTAGTAGCCTACGCATACTCAATGGCAGAATGCCAAAGTGCTCACATGCGACGAAGTCCTTATAAAAAAATTGGCCTGACTTATGACATAGAAGTCTTATAAAATTTCGCTGTATACTGCGGACTCCACACAACAGGCTGCATAAGATATAATCGAGTTTATATACTGCAAAATAGGGAGATCTGAAGAAAGAGAAATAAGTAATTTGCACATTTACTAAGGAATATTGTACGGGTCACAATTCAGTAGTATCCGATGGACACCCAGATCTTTAATTTTGGACATTTTGGTTAATATACATCCGTTTAAGTCATGCGAAATTTGAAATTTAGAACGCTTCTAGTGAATTGTATAAAATTGCATTTGCAATTTAAAAAGAGTTAGACAGTAATCACACAATCTATCCACATAGATCCTGTTGTAGCTCGACACCATCCAATACCGACCGTACAGATTTAAATATCTTTAAATCATCAACATTTTGAAGCACTCAGATATATTATTGATATACAGGTTAAAAAGTAAAGGACCCAAATGGGATCCCGGCGGGACACCTGATGTGATAACTACCGTCCTAGACGTGTAGCCATCCAATTTGACAAATTGAGACCAGTCAGATATCTAAGACTGTAGCCACCGAAGAATGTCCACCCGCAAACCCAGCCTTAACAATTTATTTATAAGAATTTGGTGATCTATTTTGTCCAAAGCTTTGCTGTAATCCGTATAAATTAACATAGTGAGTTAATGCGAGGGTGGTTACGGTGGACCTACCAGGATAAAAACCATATTGTTCAGCACCAATGAATGGTTTAAGTTCATTAAAAACCATTTTATAAATAATCGATTCGAAAACCTTTGCCGAAGTGCACAAATAACTGCACTTTTAAAAATCGGTACGACAGAGGCACGCTTTTACATTTTATATTACACTGACAAATTTATTTACATATGTATATGTAAGAAAATCATTAAATTAATCTTTTTATTAATGTTACACTAACGATATTGATAAAACACCTGCTTAATTCCATCGGATACACAAAAAAAACCGATTAAATTATAAGGAACGATTAGTAGGCCCTAGCATTTGAACCAAGGACCTCTCCACCAATAGTCAAACGTGCAAGTCATTACACCATTAGCTGTGCTATTATATTTAACTAACCATATCCAGGGAGCGGATCGTCGGCAGACTCTATCAGCAATGATTCAAATAAGGTTAACGATTTATGTATGCACTTCCTCATGCAGCCAAGATATTTTGCATCCAATTGCATTTAGTCGATTAATATCACCTACCTCCTTGTGACTATGCTCAAGTTTGTCGTTTCAATGTGGTTCCACGCCTGATATGGCCTGTCAGTCTCTCCGCGCTCTGATAATATCACATAAATTTAAATACTTAACATTATAGGCTTTCTTGAAATCCAAATACAAACTAATCTCTCTTTAAATCTGTTGGAGAAGTGTCGGAAAGCCGTGAGCGCAAGATTTGTAACAAGGGGCGTGCGAACATAATACCTCCCTGGCCACAAACACCGCACCCAGAGCGTCCATTTTCCGATACCGATGTATCAATAGATAACATCTAGATAGTTTGGTTTGGAGACGTAGTGACTGTGCATCCGAAACCACTATGGTAGATTAGTTTACGTTGCATAAATAAGGGAGTAATCTGTCATTTTCGGAGGAAGCAAGGCGCGTGTTACTATAATTAATACGAACCTGATTCACACAGTGTAGTGTTGCGGGTGACGTCAATACACACGTTTCATATTGTGCCCGCATACATACGTTATTTATATCATGTATCTGTTAATCAATTCCGAAACAGTGGCTCTAAACTTCTAATATCCATCCACAAGGGTATATAAAATATGCACTAGGCAAACGGATTATAACAATGATTGACCAACGGCGAGCAGCGCTGGAGCAGCAGCTGCACTATAAATTAAGCCTCGTTTGTTTTTAATTCCATTCTGCAGGCGCATAAAACTTATTTTCTGCTAAGCAATGTATATATTTATATTTTTTTAGGAAAAATAATGGGTTTTACTTTGTTGCAATTATAATATAAATAAAGACCGACTAAAAACGCTTTATGGCCAACAAAAATGAAGTAATTAAGTAAGTTAAGACTGTAATGTATAGCAACAAAACATAAAATACCCGATCACTCCCCATCTACACCAGTTTATTAATTTAAAACCGTCGTTTTGGGAATTCGTGGATGTTAAACTTTCATCGGAAGATCGAATGAACGAAGAAAAAATCTTTTATTGAAACATACCATGTTATTCCTCCCTTAAAAGGCTCTTACAAGTGCTTTTCTACACTCATTTAGGCCTACTATAATACCAAGAACTATTGGAAAGAAGAGACCCATTTATACCTCGATAAAATTACAGATAAGCGATGCATATTCCCACAGTTAAGTAAATTATTTGAGTGTTTGCTCATATTTATGGCATTGCATGCAACACTGAATGATTTGAGTCTCCCATAGGGGTAATTTATTTTGTATCAACGAATTAAATTTACCTATCAAGCACTTCTTTTTTTCTCAATACGTAAAGTAAATGCTTTCATAAGGTACAGAGTTTTTCACTTTATGTTGACGACTACTTGCATCGGTTACTATTACAGATGCAAAAAAAAAATGTTTCAAATTAAAATTAAGACTATTTGACAACTATCAGAACTGTAGGATGTGGTCAAAAAAACATTATTTTGATTGTTTTAATAGAACATTGGACCTTGCGTCGGATAACAATATCAGAGTCTATACTACTACATACAGGTAGACAAATCGCTCGTGAGAGTTGCGCAGTGGCAAAAGTGTTCTTATGCTATCCTACTCATCCACCTTATATCTAACCTTACATAAACATGTTTGCCTGTTTGTCTACTTGGTTTATAAATATTATTCAACCTTAACACTTTGTTGACTAACAAACAAAGTATACATTCAAGCATGTGTATACCTTAACCTACATTTCCATATTTATGCTTACGTCTGTAATAGTTTCTTGCAATGTAGTGCAAGAGCACATACTTACAGCATTACAATGTGAAAAAGTAATTTATGTTTATAAGATGACGATCTACGTACGAAGTTTTTTGGCGTTACTATTTGTATTATCGCATTTTATATATATAAAAAACGATTTGTAATTGAAATACAATGCCACATTAAATTTAATTCCAAATATGAAGGGAAGTAGTCTTATGTAGGTGTACATAGCAACGATGATAACTTCCTAAAATGAACATTTAGAAAAAAAAGTCCAAAAACACGTAACCTTTATTTTTTCATGTAATTTAAAGACTAAACCAAGAAAAATTTAATTTAAAGCACGGGTGAGAAAAATTGTATTTTTTAATCTCCTAACCAACCCATGGGTATACCACTGTTCTTTGTTCAACCTAAAATGTACGGCTTGTAACAAGGAACGGTCTCGTGTTTACCTGATCTCTATATCTCTTCTCGTTTCTGAAGTATTGCAAAAAAATGTGTTTTTGGGGGTAACTTTGAGCCCCCATTACTAGAACCAAATATGGAACGCTAAAGAAAATACGTAAATTTTATCAAAATCGCAGAGAGAGAATTGGGTGCCTTTCCTTGTAAGTGAGTAGAAGGTAGTAGTAAGTAGAAGGAGTTAATTCTATATTTGATTTTTATCAAATCTAAGAATTGGATTTTGCATCTATTTTTTAATCACATTTTTTTGCATTATTAGTCTGTATGCCTTACTAATTATTTAGAATAATCTTACGTAGTATACCAAGCCGTCCAGAAAAATCGTTTGACAAATTTTTTGCAGTTGTTTAAAGAGACTGGTAACGTCGCGTCAGCGTCGGTTGAAAAACTAGAAGTGGGCGCGCCGTGTAAACAAACAGCTGAAAATATTGAAGCTTGAAAATCCAAGAACCTCTATTTCAACAATGGTCCAACAATAATACATTAAAACGCCAGTGTTACAATACGATTGTCATTGTCATTGTTTTCTTTAACGGAATAATGAACAGTAATCCTATTATTATCCAATGCAGTTAACTAAAATTAATTTAAATGTTACTAACTACTGATATTTACTTTTCGACATACCTAATTAAACACTAGTGCCAAAAGTGTGCGTAAATTAAACCTTCTCTTTTGTAACTTTATTACCAATGTAACTTTTTAATTTGAAAATAATAAACATAAAAAACATTCCGCAAGTTATGCGAGATGTGAAACTATATGGTGCTCTAAAATATATAACGACTGGTCATCATCTATGGTTAATATTTTACGAAAGTACTCCAACGAGTCCTCACTATCAACTGACCAGGACCAAATCTGAGCTTAATATTTGGCGGGTTCTCCTTGTCAGATAGCTCCTAATCTTATTTAGTTAAATAAAAGTCTTTGATAACTTAAATAGTCCCATATAATATATTTGAAATCGCAGAACATGAATATTTATTCATAACAGGATGATTCTATTAAAAAAAAAAGCTATGTTTTGTTGGCCGACGCCCTATCTGCAATTCGGAAAGTTGTAGAAATAAAATAAAATGAAAAGTCCTTTTTATGTGCGACAATAAAATTCAGAATAAAAAAAAAATGGTGTGCAGTTGCAGTTACAGAGAGTATAATCATTAATCATGCATGCCTTCATATTTTTTCAATTACATGAAGTACACATACATAAATTATTAAAATTTTGTTTACCGCATCTGTATATCGTTTTTATTCGTGAGTTTCTAGCTCACCATTTGACTGTTTTCACACGGCACTGAAAATGACTCTTCCGCAAATTTTATAGTCTCGATAATAATCAAAAACAAACTTGGGAGATAGACAAAACCCATTAAAAAAAACATAAAAACGAATATGAAACGGATTAGTAGACGTGCTAAAATTACTGGTAAATTGTTCTTTATTTTTATGGCGATCATTAAATACCCCACGACTGCATAATAAAACGAGAAGATCGGACCAGAAATAATTAAAACGATACGGATATTAAATGAAGCCGAAATGAAAATATCTCGACAGAATGCGGGAATATAGTTTGGAGTTGTTTCATTCACTCTTCAAAGTAAAGCAGTAACATATTCGCCGACGGTTAACAAACTTATTAATACTCATAACGATTGGGATTTAATATATGAGCTGTTCTAATTGAAGTTGTAATGTAAATAAATTTGTATAGATATAACTTACTCAGCAATGAAAATCCATCTCGCCGAGATTTTGTGTAAGATTTTATCAAATACTGTAGTTGTTCAAATTTTCTTTAGCATACGTATGAAATAAATCGAATAAACATGTAAAGGTCTTTTCATTTTATTTTAAATATATCTCCTATTTCAGAATATATAATGCCATCGAGAAAAATCATAATTAGAAACCATGAATGTAAATGTTTTGGGCTTGGTACTTTAACCACTTCCATGTCATGACATTTATAACCTGACATTTGTAAAACTAACGTTTATAACCCAAAATAATACTGCAACATACAGAGAAACACATAATTAATTTAATATTGAAAAGGATAATCGAAATTTTGTATAAAACTACAAAATTTTAAAAATGTTGTCTGTTTACGTTTAAATACAAACCAACTCTTCTCCGCATTCCATAAAAAACAGTAAGTATGTAACACTTTGCGGTGAGTTTTAAATCATATTACAATTTTTTGTTATGCGATTTCTAAGTTCTTGTGGATTATGTATTGGCGTTGAATAAATGGAATTTTTGATGTATGTCCATACGAAAATATTGCATAAGCACTTGCAGCTTATTCCATCGATTCCTTTATGCCTCGATGCTATGAAGATTTATGCTGCGGAAATGCTCCCTCTACATCTAGGAAAGTGCATAAAAGCACTTTCTTGGTTTGCAGGGCATGTTCAGCTCTCTGTACGAGTTCATGCAAGGTTGTCTCTGTAGATTTTATCACACATCATCCCTTATGTGTCCATCTAGCAGTTTTTTCAAAGATCTTCAGGAGAAATGATATCAGACTTATTTGTCTCAGAGACTTTGCTCCATCTTGTCCTGTTTTTCCAGGTTTTCGAATAAAAGCAACTCTAATCAGCTTC
>RXPK01003916.1:0-77609 GCA_004143645.1 Protaetia brevitarsis | reverse complement strand
GATGAAAATATTTTAAGTTTTAACAACATTAAGAGACGGAATTATTTACTTCCACATTCATCCGAATTTAAAGGAGCTCTTTCGGGTATTGTCACAGTGGAGCTATAAATTCCCAAGATCTTTTTTGCTTCTTCAATGTTAAATACCTCTTCAAATTGAAGATAATTTGGACAATCTAATTGAAAACAGTGTTCAATAAGATGAGCATTAATCAGAAAATACAAAAATTCTATAAACATTAAAAACTTAAGCAGTGTATTATGCAATAATCCAAGATGATCTCTATAAAAATACATTGTAATAGGAACTTACTAGGTAAGGTATATCCAGAAATCTGGGAGTTGTTGTGCCTAAAGTTTTTTTTTCTGTAATCGTTTATTAAAGTTATTATAGTAAGTAACAACCGGTTTCAGCTAACGTCAATATTTTTCAAAAAAAAGCATCCTCAATTACATTTATTTTTTGTTGTTGATATATTGTAAAATATTCTAATATAATTTATAATATTTATATCTTACATATCCCGATTCGCTTAGTAGATCTCTTAAATTTGGGAAGATATTAATAATAGCATTTCCTGCGTTATGATTTGCATGATCCGGGACCCTAACACCCCGGTACTTCTCAACAAGACCTGCGCATACTGCATTAACCAGTTTTATTCTTAAGGCGTTACTTAAAAATTTGTTTTCTTCGGAATACTCAAATATTTCCTTCCCAATTCTTTTTTCAATAAAAGTAAACTCCTAGAAAGTAATAAATAAATGTGTAATTATTGGACAGACTGTCCACCTAGCAGATGAAAGATAAGCTTAAAATCATTGATGAGGACAATAAGAACTAGATAGCAAATGTCGTATGCCGCCATGAAAGAATATTTAGATCTGCGCGGGCTATTTGCATAATCGGCAAGTAGTTTTGGTTGTTTAACTCACCTAACTTATAATGTTTATTTCTCAAAACATAAGAAAATATTAAAATATACAAGTAATAAAGTACTGAAAAATAGTTTAAATTAAAGTGAATTAATATTAACGGTCGTGGAGATGTGAAATTTCATGAATTTAATGCGATATATGTACGTATGTAGATGTTTTCAAATTTAAGTAATGTGGATTATTAAAAATTGACTAGATGCTAGCGCATCTAGGAGTCGAGGAAGGTGGTACTTGAGGAAGGTGGTTTCTTGAAGTCGGTTCATTCATTCTTTTTTTTTGTTCTTACTTTTGGAACACCCTGTATAGTGGAAAATATGTTCAGGTTATGCAGCATTGAATTCTGTACAACTTTTGTAGAAAAGGTTTGTATATTTAAAAATATGTTTAGGTTATGCGGCATCTTTAATTGTAATAATAATAATATAAAAAAAAACAGTACAAATTAATTGAATTACGTATATTAACAAAGATGTATAATTGGATATAATGCGTTTCACAATAATTATGTTTAAAAGAAGATGCCCTGTAAAATAAAATCGATTTATATTATCTAAATAAAAGTATTTAATACAAAAATAAAATTATACAATTATAAGATTTTATTTTTCATTACTATTAAATAATGTAAATAACTACGTACAATGTTGCTACTAATTGTATTTGAAAAAGTAATAACACATTAATTTGTCAAATATATGTATATATATAATTTTTGAAGTATATATATGAATGCTAAGTTTACGTTGTACATTAGTGATGAACTATATGTATTGTTTAGTAGGAAATAAAGTTAACATTCATTTGTACAGCTATATAGGTAAGTTGTTGTTGATTTACATTTTTGGTTTTATATGTATAGTTTCAATTACAAATCTTTTGTTAATCATTATTTCAAGGTTACATTTCATATGTATATCATTTTCATTTATAATTATCACGACCTGCTTGTTAATTCTGTTTTTTTTTTGCGTAATCATTTAATGTTACATTAAATTGAATGTTATGATATGTTAAAATAATATTAATAACGGGTGCAGTTGACGACAGTCTGGTTTATATGAAAGTAAAATGTTACAAATTTACGTATAATCAAAGTTAATAAGTATGAAATATGACTTTAAAGCAGATAAATTGAATAGAGTTATTTTAGAAAGTATTGAATGAGATATTTATATAATTTTGATTTAATATGACATTTTGTTGTGGCAGTGTTTATGCCAAATATGTCCGTTAAGTGGCGATAGTGATAAATGCACTTGTAGCTCGTGAATTGTGGAACAAACTGTCAGTCATTTTGCAGGCCGTGATTATTATAATACATTTACCTTTATTAAATGTTAAACTAAGGAAAGAAAAATTTTAAACATTATAAATTTAAACTATTAAGTACTGTATAGTACATTTTTCAAAAAAAAAATTTTTTTTTTTTATTCTAACCGGTCGATTAAATCCAGTATCTTCTAAGATGCTTCTCTGTAATTCCTGTTCCCATTCCTTAATCTGTTGTTGATGGCGATGTGCTTAGGCATTTGTATCACGTCGGATTTATATATCGTCTGAAGAATTGAAAATATCTTTATCGTTGTAATTTGGCGGATTCTATGTAGAAAAAAAACAATTAATGTTTTTTCATTGAGCAACTGTATATTATGTTGTTCTTATTATAAATAATATAATTAAAAGTAGATTTTACCTAAAATAAGCGTATTCCTTTTCTAATTTGGAAACGTCAATTCGCTATGTTTTTTTTTCGTTTTGTACGTGTTGCCGATTCTGCTTCCAAACACCGGCCATTATAATGATCTGTTTTTTTTTTTTTTTAAAGTTTAGTATGAAATATGTTGCAATTAATTTAATGTGATTTGTACCTGAGTAAATTTGCGAGTGTTGGAACGGATGTCGTCAAAACGGGTGTCCAAGTTGCAGCAGCTATTGCAGTAATAAGATGTAGAATGTATTCATAATTGTCAGTTTGCTTCGTTGGAAGTAGAACCTAACAGAAATGAATCAAAATAATTAGTAATAGAAGTATGGAATGTTGTTCTTGTGATGAGATACTGGTTATAATATAATGTTGTTGGGATGCATAAAGCAAAAAATATATTTTACAATTATTATATTATATTATTTGACAATTAATAAAGGAAATTTAAAAATAACAGAAAGCATTCGCAATATTGTTATTCACCTTGAAATTGTAATAATACAAAGTTTACTGTGATACCTTAATTCGTGTTTTTTTTTTTATCAAAACTGAAATAAATCCATGAAAGTCCGTAGATAGCTGTTTGTTGTAGGCGGCTGAAATGTTTATTCCTGTAAAAGAAAATATATTTTCTGTTAATTAGAAAACAAAATTGTTTACCTTTTAAAAGAACATCATTTGCTGTAGTTAATTGTTAATTTCGCGTAAAGATTGTTATTCCACGGTAATTATATGTTCCTTAGTCGGTGGGTCTTTGTTAATGTCCATTAACAATGAATAAAGCGATATACAATATTTACTAAACAAACTATAATAAATTTTGATATATATACAAATAAGTTTATGATATTTAGGTACCTATTGATGTAATTGTTTTGATTATTTTCGGGTAATTAATAAAGAAAAAAGTAGGAATATTGGTTTAGTATAACATGTTTGTAAGTTTATATACATTTATAAATATAGTGCTATTTAATAAAGGTAAATGTAACTGAAAATGCTGTGAAATAAAAATTGTAAGAGTGATAACAATCTTTAGAGAATAGATTGTAATTTTCAATATGGTCATCGCTCATTAATTATCTAAACAATCTCGCGAAGAACAGATTACCATGTGTGGGTGCGAGTCCACGAAGAGCGCTATTCATCAGCACGACCTATAAAGGTGGTCAGTTTTCGAACAAACATGTGGACATCGTCGTCACCGCAACACTGCGAGAGGTGCAGGACGTTTGAGTACGACAGCTGACGCGCGCTCTTCAATCTCTGGTTGTTCTTTAAATTAACAACATAAATCGTTTTTGGTAATCATTTTGGCAAGATCGAATTTGGCCGTTCTTAGTCTGAAATAGGCGAATGAGGATGAAGAAAATTACAATATTTCGTCGAAGACGATGTTTCGCGTATATACTGAATTACTATCATCAGACCAGTTTACCTTGATTTGTCGTTCGGCAACGTACACAAATACCTGATCAAATCTCTCGCACGTGAAATTGCCACGTACAATTGTCCATGTTGAAAGACGGGATTGATTAGGCAAATGCCAACGGCGTCGAAGGTCTGTCCTTGAGCCTTGTTGATTGTTAAAAGCGTATGCCGTTTTAGGGGAAATTGTCGTCTGCGAAGGACGAACGGTAACGTGGTATCGGCTTCTGATGAAAAGTCGACCCGCGGGACGAAAATCCTTTGTCCTGTAAGTTGTCCGTCCCCGTTCAACTGTTCTGCGTCGACGTAGTGTTCGCCGAGGTTGCGAATCAACAATCGCGTACCGTTGCAGAGGCCGGCGCGCACGTCGAGATTCTTGTAGCAGCATAACTACGGCGCTCTCCTTCAAGCGAAGTCGATTAGGCGGAAATCCGCACGGCATCAGATTATTTAGATACTCCATGGTGAAGTTGTCCGCTTCCTGTTCTAATTCGGCAACGATAGAATCGGGCCGATATAGACCCGTTCAGGAAGTATCTGTAATCATATCCAACACTTTATTATTAATTCGTGACACCAGTTGTTCAGTGGACTCAAACGGCCTTGTTCGAACGTCTCCTGCGCGGAGTTGTCCGAAAAACTTGTCGTATCAGTTCCTCTGGACTGTCCACAACGCATCGATCGGGAACGCGAACGATTCCTCGTCTATGGGCTCGTGGAATTTCTGCGTCTCTAAAGTACCGTTGCCTAGTCTATCCAGCCATGCGACGAAATCCATCTGTTGAGGATCTACGCGCATGTTGATCTGGAGTCGCAATTCTTCGAATAGTTGCCAGTTGCGGGCTCGATTTTGACGCAAGCCTCGACGACGTTGGTCCTGTCACTGCCTATAACAATCGGTAAGCATGTTTAAAATCGCCACCTACCATGACGCATTGCCGCCGAAGGGTCTTTCGTCGGCACACAGAATCGAAGACTTTTTTCGATTGCGTCCGAAAGCTAGTCGACTGGACATGCTGATCTCGTCGAAGATCAAGAGCTTGGCTTCCCTGATGAAGGTCGCCTCTGTCGACTGAATCTGATGCCGACGTTGAATTTTCCACGATACGAAGCGGAGTCGGAAGGTACTGTGAACGGTTCTCCCTTTTTTGAGGAGCGATGCCGCCAATCCTGTCCACGCTACCGCTAACACCTTGACGTTCCGAGCGTTTAAACACGTGATGACGCTATTGTAGAGGAATGTTTTGCCGGTGCCAGCTGCACCAGTCACGAAGAATAGCCTTCTGGCTTCTCCGTCGTCATCTACGGCTCTCATGACTGCGTCGAAGACGTTACGTTGATCGACGTTGAGGCGTTTTGTAGCATGTCTTCGCCTTGACGTCGTTCCTCGTCGACATCCAGCTGTTGCTCGTCCTCAATCGCATTGTAGTCCGGTGGGTCTACCAAACCGAAGTCCGACAGTCTTTTACCGCTCACCAAAAGAATGGACTGGATTCTAGAGAGGGCGGCGTTTTCGGCGTGTTCCTCGTCGAGTCGCCGAAGAAAATCTTCCATCATGTGACGACGGAATTGCTGCCACAATGCCGGTGGGTCTTCGACCGTTGCGAAAATCAGTATGTAGGCAAACATCTGACGCATCTGTTTGGGCATGTCGCGCTGTGCCGCTTCGTTAAGACTACGGATCCATTCTCGATCCTCCTGAAGAAGATTACGACGTCTGCAGGCTTCCTGAAACGTTTCGCAAACTTCTCCGTCGACGGTTTTTGATGTCGTCGAAAGAGGTAGCACCTCTGATCTGTAACAGAAGCAGTCGCAAATAATACAACTCTCCGCTGCGTATGGAAACGTTATAGATTCTAGGAACGACCGGTTTAGGAGTTCTTTGGCGTTTTTTCCAGCGTTTCGCGCCGTTGTCAAAAACGTATTGCAGCGGGAATTCTCCATACAACAATTGTCTCGCCTCTGGATCTCTGCGATTCGTTTCGAACCATTGTAAAAGGCGGGTGGTAGGTTCCTGGTTGGCGACAATTTCCTCCTCACTTCTCTAAGAGGACCTGCTGTCTACCAGGCAGATGTATTGGCAATCTGAACATGTAGAATACAAAGGAGTTACATTTATTTAAATTTATTGAGCGAAAATATTACAAAACTATATATAAGTGTGCATATTGATAAAGATTGTATTATATTTTGATAATTTTCTGCAGAACGTTTATATAATTTTGCTGTACATTGTTTTTTTCCCGTTAGTTAGATATGGTTTATGTTAATAATAAAGATGAAAATATTTAAAATAATGAAATATTGTAAGGTACAAAATTACATTATTACACATATATATATTAGCGAGTAGAATTTATGAGGTGAGTGAATTTATTATGATTGCTTAGATGGTTTAATGGAAAAATTAGAGACTATTAAATTGTGTCTAGTGAAATTGAATATAAAAAATTGTAAAAGGGAGAATTTTATAAACTGTACATGAAGGAAAATGCATGTGTATTGATGTTTAGAAATTGAATCAGTTATACCTTTGAAATAGGTTTTTTTCTGTTAATGTTTCGTATAGATTCTTACCTTTCAACGTGATGCGACATCTGGTGGAACGCAAACGTTAAAATATGCCAAGCAGCCTCGGGGGCTGTCATATATCTGCCATTCAGATACGAATGATTTCGTCATGTACAATGGCCTGGGGTTCTCGTTTTCCTGAACCACTCTGAGTAGGGCTCGGTCTGGTTCCTTAAAGAAATACTTATAAAGATATTTAACGCACCCGGTAGTGGTGCAGATTTCTATATTGATATGCGTTTTGTATTTGAGTAATAAATACGGATTGTAGGGAACAACGAACTCGTTCTTCGCAAGGTAAACGATGTTATTCCGTCTCAGCTCAACGACTCTACCGTTTCTGCGTCGGCGATAGTTCACCTGGCCGTTTCTGATGTTGGTGTTGTCGCACCAGTACTTTGGAAACCTCCTGAAGCATCTGCCGTCTTGCATGCAAACGGCAGCCGGATTGTGAGCGCCGCACGGTCCGTGGATCATGTGCGCTCCCACCAATTCGAAAAGAGGTCGCTCGGTCTCTGGATCGGGTAGCTCGGCACATACCAGCTGGTCGATGCGTCTGCGTCGAGCGGCCTATCCTCCGCCCTTAACGTGATGAGAATGTGAGCGTGTGGTAATCCGCGCTTCTGAAACTCGATGACGTAAAGATGAGCGATAGGTACGCCCATCACATGACGAACGGTCAAATCGTCCATCAGCTGTTGGAGTTTCATCTGGAAAACACGACAAATCAATAAAGGATGATTTGACGGATCATCGTTGGGAGGGATGTTCTCCAAGATCTCGGGCCATTTGGGATTGCACGTCATCGTTATAAACAACGACGGATAACCAATCCACGTTCACGACAGCCATAGCGTCCTGATAGCGTTGCATCTGGCTCCTGGGTCCCATGTTGAATGTGGACGGAAGACGACTATCCTTCCGAGGGGAACATCTCGATTCTCCGCTACGTTTCGCACGTAGTCGGCTAGACCTTGATATTCCTCCGCGCGCATCTGATCCTGGTGCGTACGAATGTAGGACATTCGATTGGCTTCCACTTTGAGGTAGGCGCATACCACAAACTTCTGCATTAGCCTGTCGGCAAATCTGAAAACATTAAAGGCGGCGTCCGCATCGTTGCCAATGCGGTAAGCCAACCGTAAGCGTAAATTTGCATAGGGTCACCCTCGTTCTACGACGACCGTCTCGAACATCGGCAAATGGGATGTCGCTTCTCCAACCTAGTTCTCCGGTAGGAAACAGCAGCGGGAAGCTGAGGGGATCGCAAAATTCGCTCTGCAGGTTGATATCTCTGAATCGATTATCATCCTCCGTCAAAAACACCCTCATCTTTGGATCGGGCATCTCAACCTCATTGCATTCATAGACGGCTGCCACTTCGTTCACCTCGACGGGATCCAGCTCTCTGTGATGCCGGTCGCGTCGTTGCGTCACGAACTCCAGATACGCCCTGGGAAGAGGGACCTTCTGGATTGCGTTGTCTCTGCTGCCGGTAAACATGGTACAGGTGTCTGTACTGTCTGGCGAAGGGGTTGACGTCGTGCATGATGTGGCTTAACGTTCGCATCAAGTCTGCATTAACGTTGAATCCTGCAGCGTCCTCCAACCGTTGACGGGTTGCCTCCTCTGGGTCGAGAAAATAAAGCGGGCCAGCTTTGTAATGATTTCTCTGTACGTTTACGTCCGTGTAGTGGTGGTAGATCTGTCCCTGGATGGCGTAGACGTAAGGGCCTCGCCCAGGAAGATCCCTCAAGTTTGCCTGTACGCTAGCGAACTGAAAGCAATTATTATAAACGATAATATTTCTCTTAAATGCACGGGACAAAACGTGTTGGCCTGTGAAGAGTTCCCGTAATTCGCGTGGAAACTCTTGTTGTGGTCGCTCAAGTGCCACTTGACCGTTGCTGCAACACTTGGTGTAAATGCCTCTCCTTGTCGTCTCGCGCAAGAAATATCTGGCCTGACAGTGGTGGCATACGCCTTCCATATGTCCCCGTGACGGTATTCAGCGTGACGTCGTGTCGCCTCCAAATAGGTCGGCTGCAGTAGGAAATTGTTGCGAAGTCTGTTGACATCCGCTGCAACATTTTCCCGCTCGACGACGTCCTCGTTTCTGGCGTTCACCATTCGATTCCGTCTCCTTTCGTCGTTAAAATCAATCGGCAAAGCGGCCACTTCGACGTTGTCGTACATGTCGAATTGTGCGTCTGCCCGTTGGTTTTGGATTTCGTTCAGAAAGATCTGAACCTCTTCCTCCACATCCACATTGAGGGAAACAGGGTTACGGTCTGGGGTAATCTGTGGTGACACTGCGATCGGTTCCTCCTGGTTTGAAACCGACCGTTGGCTGATCGAGTCGACGGGCGACTGTGGTTGCCTAATCGTGTCCTCTGCGTCCAGCCGCGGTCGTTTGCGCGGCGATTCTCTACTGACATCGTCGTCGTCATCGTCGGATGAATCTACAGGAAAAAATGAATGAACGAATATGTATGAGTTTTTGCCTTAATAAAAAATTATAATTAAAGAAAGTATTCTGCTATATACTTTTATAAATTTTCAATAGCAAAGCGTAAATCTTTTCTTTTAAAGTAATAATAAATAAGAATTTACCCGAAAGCGTGTGTTGGTTAACTATGGGACGGTTCACGATCACGGTCGCTTCCGAATGATCTACTGGGGACCTCTCCGTACCATTTTCAGAAGCCAAATCGTCGTTGATCATGTTGACCGTCTCCGCAATGGTTTCGGATTCGAGGACTGCAGATGTACTTGGGACGACGACGTTCGAAACAGTTTCCATTTGAGATGGCGGAGCACGTTGAGAAACCGGGTCGTCGTTCGACGTACCTAATACGCAAATAACGACAGAAGGAGGAATTCAATGAAAGGAGAATTTATAGTAGAAACTTATTATGAATATTTCGGAATAACGACAGAAGGAGGAATTTAATAAAGGTGAATTTATATAGAACATTATTATGAAATTATTATCGTATATATGTTGTATGCAGAAAATATATGGTCTAATTATGTGAAATATTGTTTATAATGTTTTCCTTTTTTCAAAGGAATCAACTCTAAGTATGGTTTTAATGAAATTTATTTTGAATATCATCAATTTGTATATTTGTTGTTAATATAGAATATTTTACTTATATAAAACGATTTTAATTTATAAAGGAATATATAGATATTTATTACATATTTATTATTCATTACAGATACTAATTCACGTATTGTATGTATCTCATGAGTATGTGAAATGTTGTTTAATGTATAATTACAAAATACATTAATAAATAAAGAATATCCATCTAAAAGTTAAATCATGTAGTTGTGGTAATTAACAAACATTATTATTGATCTTTCATATTTATCATCAAATGACGATAGTATCAGTATATACAACAAAATACATTTTTCTTTTACAGTTACTAATTTACGTTTTGTATATATCTTTTCAATATGTTTAATGTATATTTACAAAATACAATAAACAATTACCTAATAAAAAATATAGATATAAAAGTTAAATGATGTAGTTGTGGTCATTAACAAACACTATTATCGATCTTTCATATTTATCAAATTATATACTGGAAGAAGCGTCTGACTACGTAGAGTCGAACGCCGTCAAGCGCGAAGGCGTAGGAGCAACCGTTTGCGAGAAAAATACAAAAATATGCTGAAAATCGCTAAATTACCACTTTTGTCATTTGTAATTTGCAAATAAAACATAGACGCGAGGCGAATAAGCCCATGTATTACATACTGGAAGATACTAATTCACGTATTGTATGTATCTCATGAGTATGTGAAATGTTGTTTAATGTATAATTACAAAATACAATAATAAATAAAGAATATCCATCTAAAAGTTAAATATGTAGTTGTGGTAATTAACAAACACTATTATCGATCTTTCATAATTTATCATCAAAAAGACATAGTATTCAGTATATACAACAAAATACATTGTTTCTTTTACAGTTACTAATTTACGTTTGTATATATCTTTTAAATATGTGAAATGTTGTTAATGTATATTTACAAAATACAATAAACAATTAATAAAAAATATAGTTATAAAAGTTATTTATCAAATGATGATGAAATCTTACATACAATGTTTAGTTAATTTATAATTATGCGCTTATATCTTGCAAGTGATCGTAATTAATAATATTCAACGCACACAGGTATTATAAATGGATACAGAATATCCATCTGAAAGCTTAAATCATGTAGTTGTGTGTTAATTACAAACATTTTTTTGATCTTTCATATTTATCATCAAATGACGATAAATCTGTATATACAACTTTAGTTATGTTGCAATTATGCATGTATGTATATACGTATTTTACTTTTTTTTTTACAGTTACTAATTTACGTTTTGTATATATCTTTTAAATATGTCAAATGTTTTTTAATGTATATTTACAAAATACAATAAAAAATTAATAAAAATATAGATTTAAAAGTTAAATCATGTAATGTGTAATTAACAAACACTATTATCGATCTTTCTTATTTTATCAAATGACGATGAAATCAGTATATACAATGTTTAGTTAATTTATAATTAATGCGCTTATATTTTGCAAGAGATTTGTAACTTTGCACAATATATGCATTACATTTTATTAGTAATTCAGGTGAATAAGTTATGTATATATTAAAATAGCAGATTAATATAAATGTAGTTATCTTCTTTCTTTATATAATAAGTTTTATTACATACATTGTGCTACATATATAAATTGCGAATGTAAAATGAAAGGTCAATATTGCAAGACACACGCAGGTATAAATGGATATATTCTAACCTTTTAAAAATGAATCTGGTATGTTTTTCTCTATATTATTACTATAATAATAGTTTAAAAATTAGGTTTAAACTCGATTACCTGGAGCAAGAATGTCCTGTTGTGGTGGTGGTTGTTCCCGGGTTCTCGTTCCATCTGCTCGACGCCCTTTTCGGTTACTTAAATGAGCCTTTCCCTTCTTCGGCATCTTTTAAAAATTGATCACATAACGTAAACAAACGTGAATATATATAGGTCAAGATCAAGTACTTACTGTACGAATTGTAAATAGTTCGCAAAAAATCAATGAATATATTTGAAGCAGCCAATTTACGAATATCGACAATTATAATCTATAAAAGATAATGGCGGATAGACGCTTCTACTATAAACAATACTTGTTACTTGTGTCATTTATTTGTTTCTGTTGACAATTGTGTATTGTTAAATAATGATACCCAAGGATTTCGTATTGACATCTGTCAAGAGTTGTCAACAATTAATGCACATGTGCGGACAGTTCATTATTTATCATTGTGGCTTATATGAAACTGGTAATAATACTTGCTGGAAAGTACGGGCTTGTCAGAGTAATAAAGAATTTTGACGTAACTGATATTATATATTTTATAATATATTTTTAGTATTAGTTTATCCTTTAAAATTATAGCACAATATCACTTTTTATGTAGATATAAATTAAGAATGAAACACTATTTTATTTTTACTTATTCTTTACTATATGTGTGAAGGTATACAACAATAGAGTAATATAACCATATTGGAATTATATAATTATATATTTGTAGACATTTTCTCATTCAGCCGATCGCTCTATCCTTTCTTAAATGGTGGTATTTTGCATACGTCAAGCTCCCAATTAAAAAGGCATCGGAGGCTTGTTTACCAAAGAAAACCAAAGTATACCTGTAAAACGAAGGATACATAAAGTCGTTTCAAAAATAATTCCACATCACGATACGGTTTCTGAGCCGATATTAGCGCGCGACAAAACGGCCCTTTGATTTGACATCTCTCTCGAATCTTGCTCAATAATTTCTCTAAAAACTGAACAATCACATTCACAAACATACCTGAGCGCCCGTTATCACTGTTATGTTACCTTTTAACCCACGAACTGAGCCGTAAACGAAAATAAATGTACATCGTTTTGTTCCATATTGACATATGGTATAGGTTAAATTATTAGCTCCATCTGAAATGACTATATTTCGCGAATAATCGGCATGTTCCCTTTCAATCTTCCAGTTATATAACTCATAACGTTTGTCGAACCACTTTTGTCATCTTACATTTGCTCGGAGTACATCTTTACCCCAAAAACACGTCGCACTGAATTATGTAGGTTATAGCGGCCATTTGCCGAACGTACTTCAACGACTTCTGTCAAATCTGACAGCGGTCCCCTGCAAACATATCTATATTAATCGTTTAATTTTGAAGAAAATTTCGCGTTCCTGTCCTATTTTAGCGTTCGAATTGTACGATGAAACATGAGAGAAGCCGTTCCGACAACAATTTCATACCTGGATACGGTTTTTGAGCCGTGTCGATGCCGCAAAAACGGGCGTCACTCGCACAATTAACGATTTCGGCCAGATGTGTGACGCGATAAATTGATCGATGTTGAGAGAAATTTCGCGTTTTCACTCCATTTTTGGGTGCAAACTGTAAAACGAAGGATACAGGAAGCCGTTTCAAAAACTAATTTCACACCACGTTACAGTTTTATGAGCCGATATTCTGCGCGACAATTTGCGCTTTTGGGTTGGCATCTCTTTGCACCTTGCTCAATAATTTCACTAAAAAACTGTATATTTATTATCACACAAATATCTGAGCGTGTATCATTGAACCTTTTCTACCTTTCAATTAACGTTAAATTACCTCGAATCCCTATTATCGTTACTCGAAATTGCATGTGAGGTTACGGCAAATCGGTACCATCACAATGACATTATTCTCGAATTATTATTCCACATTTTTCCATATGCTGACGAATCATACAGGCTCCAACATCTCTCTGGTCACGTTTCCACACAGTACGTGTCGCTGTATGCCCATTTACGTTAGAGATCGTCTCTAGAAGCTCATTACATTTTACCGCGTGACAGCGGTATTGATATCCCACGAAACCCGTCAAACTTCCAAGCTCTTCCCCGGGAAAATACACCTCTACAAATCGGGTCTTTTTGAGAAAATTAAACCGCCTGGACCCTATTTTAGGGTTCAATCGGTAAGACGAAACATGTGTGGAGGCTTTTCCACATTAACCCCACTCTCAAATACTATCTCTGCCTCGTGGCGATCGCGGGAAATCGCCCAATTTTGACAACGCGAAATCTGTCGTTGGCCGCCAGTTTGACATTTCTCGGTCTCCAGTGCCGTTCGCCGCAAAAATCTAAACTCTTATCGAATTTTCACGTTCTACACACAGTTTACGATTCGTTCGCGATACGCCGTTGCGATTTCCACGTCCCGTCCCCATCTATACGTTACGCGTTCGCTTCGCGACCGCCACCCCTTCTCGAGCCTTTAGCAACGCAAGTCGGCCGCGGGCTCTTACACACCTCGAATAGGGCGACGCCTATGGTGTGCGACAGAGAGTAGACAAAAACAGGCTGACCAAGTTTTATTATTATTAAAAAGTTTGTTCGCGTCGCATGAACTATTTGCACTTTTATGCACTTTTTAGAACTTTTGTGTGCAAAAGTGTATAATAGTGCAAATAGTTCATGCGACGCGAACAAACTTAAAGTAATGAAATTCGCCTTAAGACATTATAATAAAGTTTGAATTTAGTAAAAAAAGTTTCTATTGTTCTGAGCATGTATTTTATTGTACTTAATTGTAGTATTTATTTTTACATAACTTTATATATTCTTATTCACAAGGTCTCCTTCATATAGTTTATAAATTTTAAAGCTTATTTCCTGTACAATTACTTTCATCCTTTTTTGCTACCTATAATGAATACTATACTAGAAGAAGAGACGATTTCCATTTGCCAGCATGCTCCATGGTTCTTGTTAGCCAAAGTGTACACATTAAAGGAATCAAAATATTTAGCCGCCTGCCACAAACAATAAAGAACTCTAAATCTTACTCCGTATTTAGAACCAGGTTAAAATCCTACCTCTCTGAGCGTCTTTGTTATTCTCTAAATGATTTCTTTTTATAAATACTTTTTTTTTATGCAATGCCACTTATTTTGCACAAGAGAATTATGTTATTTTGTTAATGTTATTATGTAATTCAGTATGTTTATTTATTTTATATTAATATTGTTTTTTGATTTGACATATTATACACACCATTGTGTCATTAATAATAATAATAATAAAGATAAAGCCACAATCTGTTGGAAATTATAATGTATGGGGATACTAAGTACTGAAGTGAGAAAAATTAAATGCAGTAATTAAAATTAAAATAAATTTGATTTTAAGACATTATAATATAGTTTAAATTTAGCAAAAGAAGTTCCATTATTTCATATATTCACAAAACTGCTGAGCATGCATTTTATTCTACTTACAGCGTGGTCGTAGACGTGGTCTTCGATGTCGGCAAATATTAACTTATTTTGCAGCAATTTAGATCCAATGGGGTCGCTTCTGTAACTTTTTCCGTTTAAATCAACACCCTGTTAAATTTTAATTTTAAACGGTTAAAAATAAACACGAAAAACGTTAAAAATCTAGAACTTTGCCGATAATTTTAGGTCATCATTAGGCATTTAGAACAAATGCTCATCATCATTCATGTCAGTTCATGTCAAATGTCAATCCAATTATATGTGTCACTCTGAGCCGGCATAAGGTATATGGTTACCTGTGAATTTTGAAATTATATTTCTTTCTACGTATTTGATATGGCGAAGAGAGAACAAACTACGAGAAAACAAATTGAAGCGATGGTGGGCTTTTTGGGAAAAGAGAAACATCTAATCTATAGTGGAGACAGTTCAGAGTGGCAAACGCTCCAAGGTATATTAAATAACATAGAAGGTCCGAAGAGGACTGTTAAACAATGGTAAACAGTAAGTTATTTTGTTTTACAAATTAATAATATAAGAATCATTTGGAAAATATGTTTAAGTACTTGGCCGATCTTAAAACTAATGTAAAAAGGAAAGCACGTGTGAATTCCTTCGATATGAAGGAAACAGATGGAGATCCGGCTAAAGGTACACCGCTTACAAATATAGAAAATAGAGTTCTACAGTTGCTCAGCAAAACTGTAATAGAAGGGCTGGAAGAGATACGGGAGCTTGGGTTATCGCTGGATATCTCAGATACACCAAGTCTATCTGCCATACTTAGTTTCTTATTTTTCGATACCTGGTACGTCTGCAGTAAATGGTACTTCTATTGCACCGAGCACACATACAATCAATGGAATCACAAATCCACCAGATGAGAGTGATTCTTCTCTATTAAATGTTGTTGAACTTTTATGTTTATATTTTGTTCATTTAGAACTGTTGTGTATTTTAATACATGTGGTAATAAATATAACATTCAATTTATTTGTGAACATAGTGTTCTTTAAACAAAACGCGAATTATTCAGTAAAATATAGATCGGTTATATTATGCCTTGAATTCCTTCATTTAAGAACCTCTGCCTATCCTAATTTACATTGTCATAAATATCTGCGGGTGGAAGCTGTACATCTAAATCAGGTACTGGCACATTAAAGTGTTGAGTAATGTGTAATTTCCACAACAGTATATAAGGCGTTTTCTAGCGAGGATACCGCGTTACACATATTCACTTTCAGCGGTCACGTTCGGTCACTGTGACGTTACATTTCGCTCGAATGTACGTTCACTGTGGTACCGGTAACATACAATTCTTTACTAACCTCACTTTTCTGTTTGTTACTTTTGGAAACATGGAATCCGTTAATTTTTTAGTTAATGGTAATAGAATTCAATTTAAAGATTCTAAATCAGTAATAGATTTACTAAAGACTGGTAAGTACAAACACATATAAATTAAACATTCTTGTTACTATAGTCATCTTTTAGATGATGTTTTTACCATTAATTATATTTACGAATCTATCGAGAAAGGCGAGTTGGTGGAATATGGAATCAGAAACACAGAAAATGTTGATATAGTACGCGAAGACGATACAAGCACAATCAATCAATTATGGTCACATAAAGAAAGCCAACTTCTGTTGACCATAATGCAGCCGAGTTATTGTTGGAGTTACGACAACAGAAAGAAACAAAATTCAAGGACAAAAAGACCTCAAAAATACAGTTGTGGCAGCAAATAGCAGGAGAATTAAACAATCAGGGCTACAATATTGAGCCCTCAAAGGAAGGTGGTGAAAAATGTCGTCAGAAATTTCAAAATCTTTCAAGAAATTATATAAAATTTGTTAGATTTGTGAATACAACAGGCAATGAAAAGAAACAACCTCCGGAACATTATGATAAGTTGCATGAAATATTAGGCAATAAAGATAAAATTACTGTAGGAAATATAAGTGATTCATTAGATATGGATATTCTAGACAATGAAGCATCTACCTCTTCAATGCCCAATGAAAGTAGTGAGGAAAGCAGTTCTACAGAACATGTAACCAGCGAGGGTAATAGATTTAATAAAGTCAAGAAAAGTACTAGGCCTCCAAAGAGTGATGTTGTGACCGTATTAAAGGAGTTTCATGAAACAAACGTGAATATGCAAAAAGAACAATTTGCGATGGTAAATAACTTATTAAAAGAACAGAATAGTTTATTAGAAATCCAAAATCAGCAACGGAACCAACTAATCGAAATTTTTCAAAATGTTATGAAACCACCTACAAAAAAACGAAGAAGAACATCATCATCAGATGAAGATTAGATATATTTAACTTTTGCCTACTGTTGTAGATTAATGTGATACATGTTATACTTAGGATATTGTTTATTTGTTGTTTCTTTTTGTAAAATTCATAGTTTTGTTATATTTTGAAATAAATTAATAGTATATTTAACAAAAACACACATAGCATGGAATAAATATTTTAATTTTGATTACAATTTCTTTTTCTAAAACATATCACATATAGTCATTCTCTTTTGGGCCCCATTGTCATCTACAACCTGTTCCTCATAATTTCCTCTATGTTCACGTTCAAAATTGTTAGCTGCATCGAAGTCGTCATGATTAATAAGGCAGAAATTATGTAAAATACAGCAGCATGTAATTATTTTCACAGCTTTTTCAATGCTGTATACATTTACAAAATTAAGAATTCGCCATCTCCCTTTTAGCAATCCAAACACATTTTCTATTACAACTCTGGCCCTACTTAAGGCATAATTATGTTTTTTTTGTTGTTGTGTAAGACGACCATTATCTCTGTAAAGAAGCTACTCAGTTTCATTTACCTAAGAGTTAATTTACTTACCTAAATGGGCTCATCAACCATGTCTTACATGGGTATGCAGAGTCGCCAACTAAATGAAACCTTGTATAGAATAATGTGTCAGCATTGTCTCTAGTAATTTTTCCAATAGATGACTCCTGTAAAATCTACGCATAATAAGATTAAGTTTTGTGTAATCATCATAATTTCAAATTAGTGCTTACACGAGCATCATGTATTGCACCAGGATAACCGACAGAAATATGTGTAAAAATCCTTTCTGTGGTGCATGCTGCTTGGATAGTTATACTGTGGTTGAATTTCCTATCTTGATAGCTGTCATGTTGTTCAACGGTATTTTGCATGTAACATGACAGCCATCAATGGCACCAATTACATCTAAAACAGTTGTATATTGTAAACATTCTTTGACAACATTTATGTCCATACCTGGATACCCACTTGCTTCGAAAAATTGCTGAGCTATTGTAAAACACTCATTATGTGATGGCCACACTATATATTTTTTTAGTAATTTGTTCATAGCACTCACAACATTATTAATTATGGAATGGGCACTGGACAGACTAATATTGAATCGGTCTGCCACTGAAATTATGGTTTCTCCTTTGGCAAGATACCACAACGTTGCCAGCATGGCTTTTTCTGAGGGAATTGGTTCTAATCCTCCCCGATACACTTTCTCATGTAAAATGTTTTTCAGTTCAATTAATAACTTTTCTGATGTCGTCCTAGTCATGCGGAAATGTGAATAAAAATCATAACTCAAGTATTGTGGTATCCATACTTCGAAGAAATCTGGTATCCGTGTATGAAACCTTTTATATTTAATAAAATTGACATAGTCATTGGACGTCTTCGTAAAATTGCTTAATACAATTGCATTAGTTGGATTTCCAGCGAATTCCTCCAATGCACAGTAAAATAATATACTATGTTTCATTTTACTAGTTAATCTACTGGTCTTACGTTTTCCCACATTCATTTTTAATTCTGAGTAATATAACTTAGTATGTATAATATTTAGGCTCTCTATTATTAATTGTGGATCAGCTGTTATATATTTTGACAAGGACAGCTACATTAAAAAGAAATAACACTACATACCGGCCAATGTAACTACCTTGCAAGTACGGTCACTGTAATAGTGTAACCGGAACATACCTGGTATCATAAAATTTTCGCTCGAAAGAGTTGGCGCAACATACCGCACGTGAATACATGTGACTTTTTCTCGCTAGAAAACGCCTCTAATCTTCGCAGCTGTTGGTGGTTTATAATGCAACAGAACGTTGCATTATAAACCACAATAAGCATCGGAACCGGCTTCTTAAAATATCTATCACCCTTTCGATGGTAGTTCTGGCACTAATTAAGTGGCTATTATATCTTCCTTGAGGAGAATTATACCAGGTATTCACCACGATATTTTGTTAGCAACCATGGCGTTAAAGGGTAACTCTCATCTCCAAGGAGATGATGATGCAAGGTGTTGTCTAAATGTTTATTTTGTAATTATCGATGTATCTTGGACTGCGACCATATGGCAGCATCATTCACAGATCCTGGAAACCTTGCATTTACATTAGTTATTCTTAAATGGTAATCAATGACAAGTTGCGCATTCAAGCTGTAATAACCTTTCCTATTATAAAAAAGCAAAGCAGGATACAATTCATGGTGTCTTGGTGGTGCCACAATGGCAATGTGACTGCAGTCAATAACACCAATTACATCAGGGAACCCATATTTTTCAAAAAAGGTATTTGTATTCTTTTGTATATCACCTGCATCTGTGGGAAATTTTATCTACTCATCTGTCAATTCCCCCTAGTCAACACATTTATTACTTCATTTATACTTTATTTACTTCACACATCGACTAACAGATGATTGACTTAGAGTTATATTGTACCTACACCAATTTGATAACTTCCATGGCAAAAAAAATGTAAACTGCACAATATTTTTAAATAGTTAGGTATTGCAGTTATTCGTTGTCTGTCAAGATATGGCACCGGGTAGTTTATTAGATACCTTACAGCAGGTTTGCTCAAACGAAATAGTTTAAGGAACGTTCTATCTGATATTTCTAATGGATTATTGGTGTCTCTTATATATCTTCTTGTTATTCTCATCCGATACCTAATTATACAAACAAATCACATGAATCATTAACTTTATAATTAAGTGATTACTTAATAATGAATGGGGTGTAATTAAAGTGTTTTACCATACTCGTCTATTCTGTTCTAAATTAATCAAATACCTGAAAAAATCGCTATGACTGCCATTTTTATATTACTTCGCACGAAAAACAGTAAAAAGTGTCATCTGTTAATCTTAAAGGCTGCTCTAAGCCTACCTTCTATATTAACACGTTCACGGCATCCAAAAACACATGTACATGTAAATCTCACACACGAAAACACGCTAATCATACGATGAATCATATGTACTAATTAATGGCGTCTGTCGTTTGTCTCAGTAGTGGTGCATGACATCACAAAAAATGCAGACGCTTTCGACCTTTGTTCGATCTGATGCCTGGCGTTATACAATTAAAATAGTTTTAGCGTTTCACTGATTGCCTAAGCAGATTATACTTTTTCCCGTCAGGCATTTCCTCATGGTAGGGTAAGATTTTTTAAGCACATCTGCTATCTGGTTCTTATTTCCCTAAACTGCTAACTAAAATTGCTAGAATACACTTCACACCAGTCAGAATGAGTAATGCGCTAGAGAACACGTGTTTAGTAAAAAAATGAATTTAGGATTCAGCTTTTCACGATTGATGGGACGCCACGAATGTTGGAACATGTCCGCCAACTAATGGTTATTTTATGTGGTGTCCGGTTTACTTAATACCTTGTGTTTATTCTAATGCATCATAGCAGTAATTTACGTCTATATTCTTAATCTTTTTTAAATTCTTTCACAATTATACGTGTGTTATTAAAGAATTTTGTGAGCATCTAGATCTTGTTTGATTTCTTTTTCCCAATATTAATCACTTACACAGAGTCAAATACAAATTTTATTAGCCCATTAGTGCATGAAGTTATTAATAGACAAAATAAGTACCTTTTATACATAAACTGGTACTTTATTTTAAAAAAAATATTTTATACAATCGGCACTCAAAAAAGTTACATAGTTTGAATTTTACGGAGCATAGAATATATCGGATTACATGCGGTTTGCTATATTAAATATTTGGAAAAACTAACTTTAATATTTATATGCGCAGTAACATCAAATAGGGAAAAAAGCTTTTAGTTGTTAAATTAAAAGAAAGAACTAAAATGTATGGTAACTTTTGAAACATATTTTCGGATGAAGACTTGTTTACCCTTGGAACAAATGAATTTGCTTTTACTTCCTCAGAATTTGCAAGTCTTTCAGTAGGCACGTATTCTGGCTAGTGATCACGACCATCACACCGAATATCATTTCCTGGATTAGATATTGCTCTTCCTCTTGTAGACGGTTGACCATGTGTTGTAAGCATGCTCACAGTAATCTGCCTTCGGAAATTCAATAAATTCGAACATTCTTTATTACTTGATTTCAATTTTTTCATCCACAACCAAGCATTTACTACAGAAACGTCTAAAACGTAACCAAAGATTGGCCACCACCACTTTCTTTGCCTCATTCGTGTGCGATAACTGGCCACTAATTTATCAATTTTGCCGACTCCTCCCATTCTTGAAATTGTATGTGCTAAAAAGTTGGGGCTGTCTAACAGCAAATTTGCTTTTCCATTGACCACCTATAACAATTAGCTGTTTGTATGGAGTCAAAGTTAGTTGTACATGTAACAACTTTATTGTCTTTCCATCGCACTAAGCAAACTTTATTCATGTCGTCAGTGCTATGGTCGTATGTGCCTCTTTCCAGTTTCTGAATTTCTGACTTCGGTTTCAGAGGACATTTCGCAACTTTACCGTCTGTCTTGATTAGTAGCGGAAGCACAATAACCCAGATGTTGAAATAAGGTAACAGAAGAAAAATAGTTGTCAAAGAAAAACTTGCAACCCTGATTCGGGGGAATTTTTGCAGCTTTTATTAGGGAAATTGCAATATAATCGCCTACACCGAAAGTCCTTTCACTTTTCTCACTTTTTCCTGTATATATTTCAAACGATATCATATACCCACTACCAAAACAAAGTGCCCAGTTTTTGAAGCCGAATCTAATACGTGTGCCCTTTATATAATGGTTGGCGTTGTGGCGGCCGTAATAAGGTATCATGGACTCATCTATTGATAGATTTTCTTCTAGGCCACCGTGAAATTGATAGCTTTTATTTAGTTGCGTAATTAGGGCCTAAGCTTACATAAACGATCATTTCTGTCAACTCTACTATTGTCATTAATATGAAAATTTCGTAAAATCTGTTCGAAACGATTCAATCTCATACTATTTTGCAAAAAACATTATCTTGGCTCGACCAATACAATCTTTTATTTGGATACTTCGCATATCCTGACAGCAATAATCCACCGATAAAAGCGTAGGTACATCGCGTCTAAAGACATATCCAAGTTATTGTTCTTCTGTGTTGTTGAATATATGTTGCTTTGTTCTACCAAGGCAGTGAGTACCACATCAGAGAATAAGAGTTGAAAAGCATCTAGAGGTGATTCAGCCAGGTGTGCTTCTTCTGAAGGAAATTTTTCCGTAAAAGCAACATTCACACTGAAATTCAGTATGCTTTTTTGCCATTTCACTGGAAGCGATACAGATTTTTTGGATTTTCTTGCATGCGAAGTTTCAGACTTCACATTTTTTGAAAGAGGTTCGTCGTCGCTAGAGTCAAACGCATCGCTAACCGTTTCGACTTCTTGCACTGCTTCCATTTTCTCTTGAGTGTGTAGCTAGTATTCGCAAATAATTAGCATCATTCTAGGTCCCAGACTATTTAGATTACCCGCACCTTCGCTCGTCACTAATATCGCTATCGCAATCTGCATTATTACCATCCTCGGGAGGTTCTACATATATGTCTACCGGTTCGTGAACATCATCTTTCTTAAGTTCTCCCAAAAGTTGAGCAAGAGATAATCTATAACATTTAACATTAGTTACACTTATAATCTGATATATTGAATGCGAAAGTAAACGAGTTTTATTTGAAAGACTAAAATTAAGAATCAATAAATATGGATTCTATTACGCCAAACAAATATTATAAAATTAGAATAAACAATATATTTATGCTGTTTATCAGGAATAACTGAATAAAATAAATACAACTTACCCCCTCCCCCCTCCTCCCCCCCGTGCCGAGTGCTATAAAATGACGAGTCCATCCCGAGGTAAACTTATTCTAAAAGTGTATTTTATCAATAAAGCATTCAAATATTCACTAAACTTGTATGCATACAAACATACACCCTAAAAATTTTAGGTTATGTTTATTATTACTCTGTACTACACAAACTCGTCATACGATATATCGGATATTATGCAGCAATGGGTTAATGATGATATAGTTTTCACTTTTCACACACTTCCAAAAGAGGATGAAGCAATCCTAATTTTCCTCTGATCCCACCAAATGCTGCTATTTCTCTAAGTGCGCGCAGACATTTCCAAATTCTCACGGTTTGCACAAGTCATCTGCAATTTTTTTAGGTACGTTTCCCATGCTTCATAAATGCAGGTTTTTTTTCAGAGAGTTGATTATGAGTTTCAAATGTTGTAGAATGCAGAAAACATAATTTGCAAACGAAATCATCGAGCGTAGGCACTCGTCACATTGCACCCACGATGTGGTTTCGTCAAGGATTCCATGACTGTAGTAAGCCGACTGGGCTTACTACATCTTTATCATCCTTTGGATAAATAACTTCTTCCTTAATAGTCACAGATGATACGCGTTAGTTTCCCAAGAAATGGGAGTCTGTTTTTATAGTGCGCTCTCTCCAGGCTTCTTGGGAATGTTTTTCATCCGCATGATCGGTTTTAGTTAAACGATTTTTTGTAATACCAACTTCACACTCAGTTTTTATTGATATCAATTTTCAATTTCTTTACAAATTGAGAACATTTTAGGTTTTTTTTTGTGTTTCCAATTTAATGTGCTTTAATTAATAATAAAAAAAAAAATTCCCCTACCGTATTACCCGTCGGTGGATTTTTATTATTAGTCCAGTATTTTATAAGGAAGAAAATGGTAGATATCTATTCAATATAGTATCCATAAAATCTTTGTTGTATAATATATTTTCTATGGTTCCCACTTCTTCCAACTTGATACTGCTTGTTAACTTACATACCGCTTATAGAACAGGCTTGATTTTTTGTAAACTGGTGATGTTAGTATCTGGCAAACTACTTGTGTTGTTATGTGCTGAATCTACCAAAGCCTCACCTCTGTCAATTAGTCGTTTTGTTAGCGATTTAACACTTTCCAGCGTCAATTGTGTTTGGTGTGGTAAGGAAAAGATTTTTTTAAATAATAAATGTATTAAGCACAAACTTATCCAGGCTAGTTAAGTCTCCTAATACGATTGAAACAAATCTTTAAAAAAGTATTTGTGGTCATTATTTTTAGCTTGTTTATATATCTATATCTTTACACACCATTTTAATGAAGTGAGCGCAACAGAGATGAATACCTACCGTACCTACATTACTTAGTTTCATCTTCCTTTCTGATAAATCATACGTCTTCTGTAGGTAGTGTTCTAAAGTGCACTGATTAAATGACTTACTGATAGCGTGGAGATTCGCAAATGAAAAATCTGTTACTACTCCTGAAAATGCAGGCCATGCGTTATTCTCTCCAGAGAAGTAGCAAAAGTAACGAAGAAGTTTAAAAATTATATTTGAGTCATGGCTTGCTGACAGCATAGAAAAAAAAAACCTGTATAAACCCCTTTGTTGCATTTCAAATTTATAAGAGCGGTATAAAAATATATTTTTTTTTGATTTAATAACGTGGGCGCCCAATAAGTCCACCAGTTGTATCAAAATATATAAAAGGAAGCTATTTACCAATGCACCTCCACTTGCGTTGTACTGAACAGCTTTACATTAAATGGGACGCTAATATATTCCGGATGATCACTTTGGATCAATATCATATCAATCAAGTCATTTTTATTTCTGTCCAGTAGAGAAAGCGCTTCAGATCTAATCTTCCTGAGGGTGTGATCCGATTTTATTTTTTTTGCAAATTTTTACCCTTTGGCAAAATTATGTTAGCTGAATTAGTTAAGGTTTTCTTGTAATTAAATGGTTTTGTTGTGAACAAATTCGTTTTACGTACTTTTCTTTCAACGGCTTTTACTTGATGTGCTGCTAATTCTTTATGCCAGCAATCTACCGATGTGCTATAAGCAAATACTTGTCTATTTTGTGTGTGTATTTTAAATTTCTTACATGAATAGCTGTTGTGCTTACAAAGCCCACATATATTGACGGCGTCGTTTTACAAATCTTTCACATACTGGGAGATAATCAAGCACACGTTATTTACATATTTTGCAATTCTATTCCGTAAGTAGTACGGATAATACTTAAAATGTAACTTCCTATTGTGGCATATTACAGTCCACACATTTTTATCAATTTCAAACGAACCTTAAAAAAATTTGCGTTCCTTATAAGTTTTCTGGGTTTCATGTAACGGTTTGTCCTTGGAGCTACAAGGCAAAATGTTAACTAATTTACCAGGGATCGAAAGATTATGTAATACTTTTGTATTTCACAGTTCATATTCTGTAGGCTGTGGGAATTTTTTAATGCTTTAGGAAGTAATTTCACCTGTGCCGACGGCTGGCAAAGGATTTTGTTATTGCTTCCCTTTACCCGGAAGTATTTTGTATTTTTGGAAATAATAAATGGAACTACTAAGTTCACGCCGGTTATGCAATGGGGGTTCAGCAATAGTGACCACGACGTGCAGGTTCAAAAAAAAAATAGATGCGACCAAGAAATACGGGAAGTGAAACATTTGTATATTCTGTGGTTCAATACACGGTGAGCCCAATTGCGGTGTAAACTTGTTACGATAGCGTTTAACGCCCAACTGCTATCACGTTCCTCAAACCACTGCCCTAAAATGGTATCTCGATATACAGAGGTATTTTTTGGCCTTTAAATATTTAAATTTAAAGATTTTCTCTTGCCCCCTGCAGCGTTGTTGAGGAACTCCGCGAGTTTCTAAGTAAATGTTGGTGATGACCCCTGTGACTATCCTGTTGGCGAATGCGGATTCTACATTTTTCCACGTTAAGGTACACTGGGGCAAATATGACCGCGAAATCCATTAGTTCGATTTTAACTCCTTTTAATTTTGTTGTATACTTACCGATTTAAATGAAAGTTCACGTGGTGTACACTCAACATGTTTTGAGTTGATAGCTAAAAACTCAAGGCGAATTATTGATAAGTTCTTTTTTTTTCTTAATTAAAGTCCAAAAAAATTCAATGGTTCACACTTCCCCATCATATTGGGGCAAGTGTGAATTTGGTGTCTAGTGTACCTAAAATGCAATGGAACATTAAACGGGGAAGTGTGAATGAAAGCGCAGGCAAAATACCATGAAATCTTTCTCTCAAAAATACAACTTAATTTACATTTGCGTCAAATATGATTGAAAATGTAAAGTGCCCTCTTCTGTCAAACGTCGGTGCAGGCAAAATCTTGTAAATTTGGTCCATACTCAGTTCTGAAATGTCTTCTAAATTAGGCCAAGAAAAGTGCGAGGAAGACCTATTCTTCGGACGAATTTCGCCTCTAAACCTGGATCCAGATTTGTCACTTGACCAACGTAGAATTTGAACAACTTTTTAGTGGCAAATTTAACTAAAATCCAGTCACCCATTTCAAGCGCATTGGAGTCCTTATTCAAGGTTTCCATAAATTCATTTTCTTCATTAAGTGAGGCTACTTCATCCCCTAAACTAACATCGTCGTCAGAATCATCATTTTCTTTCATGTCTTTCTCACTTTCTGTGTCTGTATCTTCCTTCTGTTACCTTTTTCTTGGGTTTTCTACCTACCATCTTTGGATTCTTTTTATTTGCTTCTTCGTTCAATCTAGCAACAACCTCTACACAGATGTTATAACTTCCGCCCCAGTACAAATCCTTTTTCTTCCGGTTTTCGCCATTCTCGGAGTCTGCTTTATCTGCTCTAAAAAGCAGCACTTCAAAATTGTTGGGACGGTCATATGGCGAATTTGTTTGCTCGGAAATGGTCGATGGTGCTCTTGGAGTGGGTGATGGATTTGCTTCACTGTTTGCTCTCGAAGTGGATGGTGTGTTAAATATTTCATCTAAGATTGGAGCCGCTGTAGATTGTACTGTGTCGTCGCTTGGCGCAGGTTGCATTTTATTATTGTCGGGAGTAGTTGGTACTGCATCCTCATTCGAAATAATATTATGGTGATCTATTTCTTCGCCGCTTTTACTCTTCTCGAAATCAATCCACCTTTTGTATGCTTCCTGGTCGAACTTCTCAGCGGGGATGACTTCTTTGTTGTACGGGGATATATAAAATCCTTTTGTAAGTAATATAGGGTTTGATTGCGACCATATTTGGGAAATTATGGTGGCAAACGTTGCTTTGGGTATTTTCATGCCATAGTGTTTTCTTTGCCACTTTATGACTTCTGCATCCCACGTCATTTTTAACGATTTAAAGACACATAAATCCATTGGCTGCAGTAAGTGACTGGAATGGGGTGGAAGTTTTAAAATAATTATATTGTTAGCAATGGCCTTTTCTACTAAGGGAATACTAATATGAGAAGCATGTCCAGATTAATACAAGTGGTCTCGCGCTACCAATGTGTTAAAAAATTGTTTTCAAAATATTTTTTAAATGTGACGATTTTCATCCACCCATTTTTTGTAGCAGAATAAGTTATTCCGGGGTATTCCTCTTTAGGAATCCAACTGTTCCAAAGGTGTTTTCCCTTGAACACAATTAATGGTGGAAGCTGTTCCCCGGCGGCATTGCCACCAAGGAGTACTGTTATATTTTCTCTGCCGGGTCCACTTGTGGCCCTGTGAGCCGCTTTTCCCTTCTCTCCAACCACTTTTATACGAGATGGATCAAGGCAGAAACTGGTTTCATCGATATTATATATTTGCGATGGAGGAACATCTTGGATCTGTTCTTTGAGAATAGTGAAGTAATCATTGATTATAAAGGGATCCATGACCCGTTTTCTAGCAACCTCCACACTCTGTGGTTTTTTCTGGCTTAAGTTAAATGTATTTTTAAGTCTAATGAAATAGTCAGATCCGGGTACACCATTTTTAAACGGCGTCTTTATGTTGTTTTCTTTCACATAACGCCCTATTAAATCAAGAACCTCCCGTTTCGACAGCCCAAAACCGCACTTTTCCATTGTTTTGATATCTTCAGCAATTTTTTGTTCGACATCATATGGGAGAGCGCGTGCTGTACTTCCAGTTGTACTTTTTTGGCCTCTTATGCATTTTAGATGATAAAAAAGTGTAGTTTTGGGGATTTTGTACACTTTGGATGCTCTGTACAGCGGTAGAGTACCGCTACTTACAGCTTGTACTGCCTCTTCCAAATTTTGATTGCTGTAGGTAGGCGGAGGCTTCTTACGAGCATAGCTCCGGACCATTTTCTCGAAAAAGAACAAAATGATGAGTTGGGGGAAGTGTGACATAGCGTAGGCCACACTTGTCCCTGCGGCCATTTTGCGTGGGGCAAGTGTGGCGCACCAGATAAAAACAACTGGCTTAATTTATCAGTTAGTCTAATAGTATTCTACTTTAAAAACATTAATTGACAACTTACTTACCACAAAAATTCTCAAACAACACTAGAAATGAACGCGATATGATTTTCTTGCTGAAACGCTGCGAACTCCGTACTCGAGTGTTATTACATTCGCAACAGCTGATCGACTGGCTTTTGGCGCTCGAGTGCATGGTCGGTAAAAATGGTACCTAGACCTTAAGCAGATGTTATTAACTTGCTACTATCCATAGATAGCGCTGCTGTAACACCATCTAATTGTTCAAATATATGTGGGTCACACTTGCCCCAGTGTACCTTACGCAAGTGCTCGTGTAATTTGCGGCATTGGGGTAACGGGATTTGTATCCGCTCTCGACAACACTTCGTAGGCCCTTGCCTTTGCTTCGAAGACTCTTCATTCTGGCCTATGCATGTGGTAATTCTGGGCCACATCTTTCGAACCGTTCAGCGCTGCATTCACGACACGGATGTGACTGACGGCTACACTGCATTATTGCGGAGTTCTTAACAGTCAAAAGGCGGGCGCGAGTCTCCGAGAAAGACTGATTTACATTAGATAAAGCCATTTTCTGGAACAAAAGAGAAATCATAATATTTTTGGTAGTTTAGTTACGTAATTTCTTTTTTCTTCGACTTCCAATACTGTTGGAATTGGAATAAAATATATTTGGATGTCACTACTCTATTACTTAACACACTGACGATTGCCTTTGTTCTGTCTATCATGTAATATTCCGAATTATATCTTGCTGTTACACGCTGTTTCAGTTTATGAACTCCCAGCTAGCAGAGTGACGTATTATTTACGTATAAAATAGGTGGCATATTTCGTAATGTTTACGTAATATTGGAGGTAATAAGTACGTAAAAGTTACGTGTTAATGTCACATCGCAAAGACGTAACTTTTGAACGTAGTTTAGACGTACAAAAGTAACGTCCAAAAAACTATATTCTAGGACGTATTTATAACGTTATTTTTCCGTTAATACCTAAAAGTCAGAGAAAATACGTATTCGTAAAAAAAAACTTTATTATAAAATACTCTACATAATACATTCCCTCCAGACACTAAATACAATAACACTGCGTAGGCTTTCACGGCCGGTGTAACTATAACTAACAGCTTCTTGCGGGTTTCGCCGTGTGTCAAAACTTTCGCTCGACGTTTCGCTGTTCATACTGACAGCTTCTTCAGGATAACTGAACTGATTCTCCATGGTCCGACATTCTTCTTATATACGCCCCTGATGCATCCAACCGTGAAGTTTACGCTCCATTGACCGTGACGATTCGTAGTAGGCTCTTCCACGTGTTGCTAAGGTGGTACCCTTCTTCTCTGTTAACGGTTTTATTCTTCTCTATTTCTATGGCTTCCCTGATGAGTCTTTTTCCGTAGTTCTTGGTGGTAGTTATTACTTTTACATTCTTGAAATCCATTTTGTGTCCGGTGTCGTGCATGTGTTCTGCCACCGCTGATTGATCGGTCCATCTTAATCTTCTTAAGAAGTGCGACAAGAAGTAAGCAGAGCATTGAAAAAAGCAAAGCACCGAAACGCAACCTATCCAGGGAAAAAGAGGCAGCACTTACGAATTTGAAAGCTGAAGAAGACATCGTTATCCTCAAAGCAGACAAAGGGAATGCAACAGTACTACTAAATAAAGAAGATTACCGGAAAAAGATGAATGAACTACTTGACGAGAACACCTACAAGGAAATAAGAAAAGATCCAACGGAGAAGATCACAAAAACAGTAAGGCAGAGCATAAAGATTTCATCAATACCTAAAGAGATGCAGAACAGATTGCTACCAAGAGCCGCTAGACCACCCAGGCTGTATGGAATACCAAAAATACATAAAGAAGGAGTGCCATTAAGACCGATTGTTAGCAACATTGGATCACCGACCTACGATTTGTCGAAATATTTAGCTAACCTACTAAAGCCATACACCGGACAAACTGCAACGTATGTGAAGAATTCGAAACATTCGTGGATATTCTGTCTACGCTAAAGACTGAACCTACAGATATTTTAGTAAGTTTCGACATTATATCGCTATTCACTAGCATACCCACGGAGGACGCACTGGCCTTACTTCCAGAACTTGGACTACAAGAAGACGTCATTGAATTAGTGAAACTGTGCTTATCCACGACATACTTTTTGTATGAAGGAAATACTACGAGCAGAGAACGGAACAGCAATGGGAAGCCCTTTATCACCAGTAATAGCCAACTGTTTATGGAAGCATTTGAAGAAGAAGCCCTAAGTTCCAGCGATATGAAACCCAAGTGCTGGCTGCGATATGTCGACGATACTTTTGTAATATGGCAACACGGAGAAAGAAAAACTACAACAGTTCTTGGAACACATAAACTCGCAGACACCCAGCCATAAAGTTTACCATGGAGAAAGAACAAAATGGAAATCTCCTTTCCCTGGATGTTATGGTTAAGAAAACAAAAGAGGGAATGCTACAGCACGCAGTATTTAGAAAGAAGACACACACACGATAGATATCTGCATGCAAGATCTCACCATCATCCGATGCAGAAGAAGACATTAATACAAACATTGCTATCCAGAGCGAAACCATTAGTGACGAACAACATCTTACCAGTGAAAAGATACATTTGGAGAAAGCACTAAAAGAAGAATGGTTACACTGACATCGACATAAGGAGAGCCACTAAGAAGAAGACGACACTGGAGACAACTACAGAACCACGAAGAGGGATGGCGTGTTTACCTTACATAGCAGGAGTCACCGAAAAAGTAGGCCGAATTTTGAAGAAACGTAACGTACAAGTACGCTTCGGGACTGCAACGTCGATCCAGCAGTATCTACCGACCGCAAGGATAGATACCCAAGGGGCGCACAGAAGGTATCTACAAGATAACATGCCAATGCGGACAGTGTTACGTCGGACAAACAGGAAGTGTCATCGACATAAGTTAAAAGAACACGAGAGGGACGCAAGATTAAGAAGGACCGATCAATCAGCGGTGGCAGAACACATGCACGACACCGGACACAAAATGGATTTCAAGAATGTAAAAGTAATAACTACCACCAAGAACTACGGGAAAAGACTCATCAGGGAAGCCATAGAAATAGAGAAGAATAAAACCGTTTACAGACAAGAAGGGTACCACCTTAGCAACACGTGGAAGAGCCTACTACGAATCCTCACGGTCAATGGAGCGGAAACTTCACGGTTGGATGCACCAGGGGCGTATATAAGAAGAATGTCGGACCATGGAGAATCAGTTCAGTTATTCTGAAGAAGCTGTCAGTATGAACAGCGAAACGTCGAGCGAAAGTTTTGACACACGGCGAAACCCGCAAGAAGCTGTTAGTTATACTAAATACAATAATAAAATAAATAAAGTAGGGCAGTTTTTTAATTACATATTGAATGTATAATCGGCATCGAAACCCATTTACAATTGTTATCATTAATTTTATGAATATTATATGGTAGTACTAAGCATTTGGCTTTAATAGCCGTGACAGGCCAAATATCCAAATCACTATTCAATTGTGATACTACATATATATTGAAAGATTTTGAATTTATAGGATAGTAATATAAAGATTCATATTTCATAAATCTTTTGCCTACCAAGAAGATATTATCATCAAGATCTACAGCAATATTATGTATTTGAATAACATTTTCTGAAATTAAGCAATAAGAATTAACATTAGAACAAGATTGTATTATTAATGTGAATGAATTTAAAATGAGTTTTTGAAATTGCTTATAATGGCGGATACAAAAAGGAAGAGGCCCATTGGTATGTTCAATGAATAGTCCTTCAGATTTTGCTGGTATAAAAAATTGTTAGAATATTGTGTTTCCATTAACCTACGGCATATTTGTTGCAATGGTCTTGTCGGAGACTTTATAAGTTGTTTCAAATAGCCTAAATAGCTTTCAAAAGCAAATGCTGCAAAATTATCCAGTGATCCATAAACTAGCACATCATTTTTCAAATGAATTAAATTATGGACATTGTAAACAAGAAAGTCATCCCCATATATTTTTCTTGAATGTCTAACGAAAATATTTAATAATTCACCTGCAAGATCTATATTGCTGATACTGCAATGTAGTAACATAAAATGTTCGTAAATAGCAACATCTGCGATACCTTTAAGTACTACTGGTCCTAAGTATAAAACAAAACTCCTAAGTTCTGTTGCTTTCCAACGTAGTAACTCCGATATTGCTCTAGGTTTTCGATTAAATTCACAAGGAATATATTTTCTTAAATGATGTAAATGGTTGGATATTAAAGTTATGTCTCGATTGCACATTCTAACCTGCAATGGACCACTAGTCCAACTAATCAGTAATTTTCTTACAACACCAAGACATACGTTGTGCATGTAGTCGATAGGAAACTGACTAACTAAGCCAATGGGGAGTTTGATTAATGGTGATGTCCTACATGATGGTCTTCATCTGTTTGCGTTAAAAATGATTCATCTGTCCTAAGTTGTGAACAGATATTTTTAAAAACAACCCTCCTATTTACATATTCTCCTGGATCCATACACTTTTCACACGAAGAATAACCTGTATGAGTTTTTATACATTTAAGATAAGCTCTAGCAGGTGCATCGCAAACAATAAAAAGTACCTTCACATTATAATGACGATTGCGATATAAAAAGCCATATTCGAGTAGTTCTCTTAACTCTTTAATAAAATCATCTAAAAAGGTATTTAAAGGAGAAGGTTTAGAGGTGGTACAGGAAAGAGCAACAACAAATGGATTACTATTGACATTATGAACTCGTCCTAAGATAGGCCATAATTGTACATTCGAGTTATTAAATAATGGTATTCCATCAACATTAAATATTAAGTCAAGTGTTGTATCAAGAAGGTTATCGGAATTTTCAATTAAACATCTTAAATGTGTTAAAATGCCAAAATAGCACAATTCGCCGTTGTCAAGTTGTACAACATTGGTGCTTACAGGTGTTTTTAGAAGTGTTCTACTATCAAATGGCAATTCGGTATGATAAGAGCGCAAAATATGTAATAAATCTGTAACCGCGCAACGAGGTATTTTATGTTTAATAGTCCATAACTGCAATTCATTTGATAATGAGTTCGGAATAGTTACAGGTTCTACTTCCAAATTGATTGAGTCTGCATTTTCATCAAATATTTCTGTAAAATTAGAATAACAATTATTTGAAACTTCAGGATCGCCAACTTTATTAGTACTATCACCAACTGTAAGACTGATGCTGTTATCAACATTAATTTGGTTATCATCTAACTTAGGTGGTATGTTTTCAATAAAATTTACATTGCTTATTATTCGTTCATATGAGCTATTTAGTGTATCTGCAATTCTACGATAAATTTGTCTCTGCCCGACAATTTCTTTTCTTTTTCTTTTTAACATTTTTACATATAGTAATAAACAAATTATACAAAATAAAACCTGCTTGCTATGACAACAAAACTGAATATATCTAAATATGTATATAGCATAAATACCATTTCTTAAAGTTGTTTTAATTTTGCTTTCTGGGGTGAATGTTTCAGCCACTCTTTCATATAATTTTCAACAGTGTTTTCTGATAACTCGGGATGCTTGAGTCTAACAGCAGCTGTAACAGAAAATTTCTTAAACATTAAATCATAAAGTAAAGACAACTATACTTACAAACAATAACCCCTTTTAAAGTCAAATTGTTGAATGGCTGCTTCTTTGATCGTTTGCCGTAAAAGTTAAAGGATGAGGCCGCTTGATACGTTAAGCAATGTTTTAATATATTATTGGTGAGTGATACACCATCGCGTCCACCTAGATTGCTAAAGTAAACACAATAAAATATATCTTGTAAAATAGACATTTAAATTCTTACTAACAACTGTTACCAAAGCATTTGATTTTTGTTTATTCATCAAATATTCATCTAGAATATTTACATTTTCCATAGAATTTATGGGTAATTGCACTGGAATGTCTTCTGGAATACCAGTTACAGTACAGGTTGAAAACAATGATGCTCCTTGTTTCCTAACTAGTGAAAGTATTTCTTTTGTTTGTTCTTTTATTACAGCAATCTCTTTATTTTGATGATCTCTCTAATGATACCTAATAAATGAGAATTATGTAAGGGATTATTCTCATCTAAAAATAAAACTGATTAATAAATCCCCAATTTTGTACACTTTCTTTACCTTCTTTATTTAGATATGATGTTGAAACTCTTGACGATGATGAACTTGGTGTAGCTATAATGCTTGACAATGATGAGGTAGCAGATCCACCAGTTGTAGCAGTTGTCCTGCCTAAAACCTCTAAATGTAAAAGATCAATTTGACTGTTCATAAGGTATTATTTACCTTCCTTAAGTATTGTTGATTTCAACTTAACAATAGGAAGTCGAGGAAGACTGGATTCTTCTTCGCTGTTATCTGAGTTATATAACCTTTTCGGTGGTCTACGAAATCTTTGTCTACTGACAGTTACCGTATTATCTTCATCCGAAGATAAATTAGAAGTTATTTCGGCCTGTTTTATTTTTCTAAGACCTTTATTTAAATCATCTATAACAAAAGATGTAAAAAACATGGCTATAATTAAAAATAATAATAATAATTGCCTTCTTCAAAAAATATTCTTTGAATGTTATACAGTTGCCATGTTTCTGGATCACAGCTTTGTTGATTTTTCAAAGCTCTATTATAATCTTCCTGTGATTTATAAGGTGGCCAAAATACTTGTCTTTTACGAGGAGTTAACCACGATCCTACTACAAGGGCGATACCGCCACCTTGATTTTCCGCAAATTCAATTCCAATAAAAGGCATTTTATTTTTGTTGTGCCTACAATGCACAGAATACCAGTTTGAAATCGAGATGAAATCTCTCTAATGTTTTATTATTTAGTTCGAATTTAACAAAAATACGGTGGTAAAGAGTTTAGGACCTACACTTTAGGTTATGTTTCGTGTTCATTTCATGTCAATTTCCATTTGACTTCGATGCCAACCAATCACAAAAGGAGAGCGTTGCATTATTATGCCGCCAAATTTAAATGATATGCATGTGTTCGCATTTTCCGCAAAATAATAGGGCTCTTGGCGGCCTTAGTGACTCACGTGATACGTACATACCCACCCCACCACCAAACTTCGATTTGAACACTAGTATACAAAAATACACAATTAGTGTTAATTATATTATATATTATAATATACTAAAGTTTGCTCTTGCGTTTGTGGGCGCGAGGGGGCGCTATTCCATAGGCGTGCACCATTTGAGTGTGTGTTGAAGCCCGCGGGGTACTTGCGTTACTAAAGGCTCGAGAACGGGTGGCGATAGGGCGGGGAACGCGGTACGCGGAGATGGGAGCGGACCGTCCCCTCACAATAGGCGTATCGAGAAGTAACGGTAAAATGTGTGTAGAACGTGAAAAATCGATAAGAGTTTTGATTTTTGCGGCGAACGGCACTGGAGACCGAGAAATGTCACATGGCGGCTTTCTATCGATTTGGCATTGTCAAAGTTGGGCTATTTTGCGCGATAGCTGCGAGGCTACGGTAGTATTTGAGAGTGGGGTTAATGTGGAAAAGATTTCTCGCATGTTTCCTCTTACCGATTGAACCTTAAAATGGGGTCCAGACGGCTTAATTTTCTCAAAAAGACCCGATTTGTAGAGGTGTATTTTCCCGGGGAAGAGCTTGGAAGTTTGGCGGGTTTCGTGGGATGTCAAATACCGCTGTCACACGGTAAAATGTAATGAGCTTCTAGAGACGATCTCTAACGTAAATGGGCATACAAGCGGCACGTAATGTGTCGAAACGTGATCAGAGAGATGTTGGGAGCCTATATGATTCGTCAGTATATGGAAAAATGTGGAATAATTCGAGAACTATTGTCATTTCTGATGGTACCGATTTGCCGTAACCTCACATGCAATTTCGAGTAACGATAATAGGGATTCGAGGTAATTTAAAGGTAGAAAAGGTTCATGATACACGCTCAGGTATGTTTGTGATAATAAATATACAGTTTTTAGTGAAATTATTGAGCAAGGTGCAAGAGAGATGTCAACCCAAAAGCGCAAATTTGTCGCGCAGAATATCGGCTCATAAACCGTAACGTGGTGCGAAATTAGTTTTGAAACGGCTTCCTGTATCCTTCGTTTTACAGTTTGCACCCAAAAATGGAGTGAAAACGCGAAATTTCTCTCAACATCGATCAATTTATCGCGTCACACATCTGGCCGAAATCGTTAATTGTGCGAGTGACGCCCGTTTTTGCGGCATCGACACCGGCTCAAAAACCGTATCTTGGTATGAAATTGTTGTCGGAACGGCTTCTCTCATGTTTCATCGTACAATTCGAACGCTAAAATAGGACAGGAACGCGAAATTTTCTTCAAAATTAAACGATTAATATAGATATGTTTGCAGGGGACGCCTGTCAGATTTGACAGAAGTCGTTGAAGCGCGTTCGGCAAATGGCCGCTAAAACCTACATATTTCAGTGCGACGTGTTTTTGGGGTAAAGATGTACTCTGAGCAAGTGTAAGATGACAAAAGTGGTTCGACAAACGTTATGAGCTATATTAACAGGAAGGTTGAAAGGGAACATGCCGATTAATTCGCGAAATATAGTCATTTCAGATATAGCTAATAGTCTAACCTATACCATATGTCAATATGGAACAAAACGAGGTACATTTATTTTCGTTTACAGCTCAGTTCGTCGATTAGAAGGTGAAATAACTTTCGTAATACGCGCTTAGGCATGTTTGTGAAAGTGATTATTTTCAGTTTTTAGATAGATTATTGAATAAATTCCAAGAGAAATGTCAAATTACGGGACGCTCATATTCCCAAATTATCGAGATGATTTCAAAAGGGAGAGAAGCGCGTAGATAATGCGGAAAAGATAGTAAAATGACTGGATATAGGTGATGAAGCCCTGTTGTATCGAGAATTACGCGCAGGTACCCAAAATATTGCAAAATACTTGCGGAAATGGCAGCGTCCTTTTGCCGGCCATTATACGCAAAGATACGCCATTACCGGACAATGGCGAAAATTTTGTAGGTAGGTGGTGTCTTCGCGATGTTTATTAATTAAATAAGAATACTGAGAGATCTTATAATCATTGCACATACGTAACGTAACTGAAATATCTGAGGTATTGTAACATAAATTGAACTGTCAGTCACTGTCATATTTTAATTTATATGCCATCATAATTTAATATGCGTGTGGGTGCATTTTAGCCTAGAGGGATCGGCGTGCGACAAAAGGAGTTTGTTTACGGAAGGTGCCGGGTTCGAATCACGGCGGGTCAGGTTTTTTTTTATCGTACTTTTTTTTTATTGTACTTTATCGATTGAATACATGATTATTTATTATTGGGGCCAATAAATATACAGAAGAACATTTATTTTATGTAGATTGATGTTTAGAATATTTGATATATATATAGAATCAAAAACACGATGGCGCGACTAAAATGGAGGAATATTATTAAAAAATGATGACATTTTGCAACAGACATTTGTGGGTGCTTGGATCGTTGCATTTGATGCTGATAATATTGTTTGGAAAAATAAAATGGGAAGAAAATTGAAATATAGGGAAAATCGTCAACTATTTTTTAAAAGCTGCAACTTATGGGATGTTATAAAAGGAAGTAGGAAAAATAGAGAATAAAATGCAATAAGGAAAAAGAGAATAGGGAAAGGGAAAAGAGTAAGAGAGTAGGGAAAGGCAAAGGAAATGGGAATGAGGAAAGGGAATGGAAATGGGAATGGGAAAGGGAATGGGAATAAAGAATAGGGAATGGAAATGGGGAAAAGGGAATAGGGAACAGAGTAAGGGAATACCGAAAGGCAGTAGAGAATGAGAATAGGGAACGAGAATGGGTAAAGGGAATACGGAGAGGGAAAGGGAATGGGAAAGGGAAACTGAATAGGGAAAGGGAATGGAAAAAGAGAATGGGGAAAACGGATGTGGAAAGGGAATCGGAATAGGAAAATGGAATAGATAAAGGGAATAGGGAAATGAAATAGGGAAGGGGAATAGGGAAAGTAAACAGGAAAAGGGAATATGGGAAGTGAATAAGGAAAAGAATAGGGAAAGGAAATAAGGAAATGGAATAGGGGACCTGGAATAAAGAAATGGAATAAAGAATAAGAGTAGGGAACGAGAATGGGTGAATAGAATAGGGAGAAGGAATAGGGAAAGGGAAAGGGAATGGGAATGGGAATGCGGAAAGGGAATAGGGAATTAGGAGAGGGAATAGGGAAAGGGAGTAGGGAAAGAGAATAGGGAATAAGGAGAGGGAATAGAGAAACGGAATAGGGAAAGGGACTAGGGAAAGGGAATAAGAAAAAGGAATCGGAAAAGGGAATAAGGAACAGAGAAAGGGAATAGAGAATAAGAATAGGAAACAAGAATAGGTAAAGGGAAGAGAGATAGGAAAAGCGAAAACAAAAATGATAAAAGGGAATAGGGAAAAACTAAAAAATAAACTATAGGAAAAATTGTCAACTATTTTTTAAAAGCTGTAACTTACGGGATGTCATAAAAGGAAATAGGGAAAATAGACAATGAAAACGCAATAAGGAATAAGAGAATAGGGAAAAGGGGATAGAATTTGATTTCAGCTCTATTTTTGCTTTTAGGAAAGAAGTCTTTTCTACAAAAGTTTTATAGAATTGAATGCTGCATAACCTGAACATATATAAAAATATACAGAGTGTTCAGAAAGACTGGGTTTTCCATCACTATAGCTTTATTTTCGCTTTTAGGAAAAAACCTTTTCTACAAAAGATGTACAGAATTCAATGCTGCATAAGTTAAGCAATTTGCTTCCACTACACAGGGTGTTACGAAGATTGAGTCTTTGATTAAAGCTTTATCTTTACTTTTAGGAAAAAAATCTTTTCTACAAAAGTGTTATAGAATTGAATGCTGCATAACCTAAAAATATTTTCAAATATACCGAGTGTTCAGGAAGACGGGGTTTTTTGTTATAGCTCTATTTTTGCGTTTAGGAAGAAATCTTTTCTACAATAGTGTTATGGAATTGAATGCTGCATAACCTAAAAATATTTTCAAATATACCAAGTGTTCAGGAAGACTGGCTTTTTTCGTTATAGCTCTATTATTGCGTTTAGGAAAAAATCTTTTCTACAAGAGTGTTATAGAATTGAATGCTGCATAACCAAAAAATAATTTTCAAATATACTGGGTGTTCAGGAAGACTGGGTTTTTTTCATTATAGCTCTATTTTTGCTTTTAAGAACAAATCTTTTCTACAAAAGTTGTACAGAATTAAATGCTGCATAACCTAAACATATTTTCGTCTATACAGGGTGTTCCAAAAGTAAAAACAAAAGAAAACTACTTAAAACGTATTGCACATTATAAAAGATGATTCTCAAGTGAATGGGGACCGACTTCAAGAAACCGCCTTCCTCGAGTACCACCTTCCTCGACTCCTAGATGCCCCAGCATCTAGTAGTACCCAATAAAACCTTATATAACACAATAGATTCTGTAAATACATTAAAATCATAGAATATATTAGTTTCTATTGGGAATTGCAAACACAATAAAAACCCATAAAGTCTAATAAAAGTTAAAAAGCAAATCCCATCAAAACTTATAAACCTAATAAAAACCTATAAAAACATATACATTTTTTTATTGGTTTAAATTAGGTTCTATTGAGCATTTTTAGCAGGGAATAGTTCGTCTCTTTTTTAATATTTTTTTTATCTTTCTGATTTTTTCTTTCAGTAATAGGTAAGAAATATAAACTGTGAGTCCATTCAAAGCAATTCTTACAGCAGTTCTTTGCCAATAGATCTCAAAATCATAGAAAATTAAGTCTACTTATGGTTCTTGGTCATTAGAAAAATTTGCTCTTAATTACAAGAAACTTAGGCCTTATTTGTATATATTCTTTGGCGCTCCTTCATGCAGTACTTAGGCTTATTATGCCTGTTATTTAATATCATTTACTATCATTTTCATGACCTGTACGCTGACTTCTGATTTTCTTTCTGTTACAGTTGAGTCGGCTTTTTATTGTGGATGCAGTGTCACAGAAGAGCGGGCATCTGCTGTGAGGAAATTGACATTTTTATGCCCACAAAACTTCACTGTGTCAGATGTTCAGGCTCGACAAAGCAACAAAAAGACATACTGCAGATGGGATGTTACCTATGAAAAAGCAGATGACCCTCGAATTGATAGCGTATCAAAAGGGATATTGAAAGACATTATCGAGTGCCTGAAAACACGAAGACCTTCGAATTGGACAGTCTTGAATTTGGAAGTTGATAAGGATGAGAATACTGTTGTTATTAAGTATGGAGTGAAAGGGTGTAAATGTCGCAGTGCTTAGTAAGAGCTATCAGAAGTGTGTAGTAGCTGTTTGCTGAATGTGTTTGTCTTCTCTTTAGTTATTTTTTTCTGGCGGTAAGCTAGAAATACTGGCTTTGCTTGCTTGGGTTTTGCTTGTACTTTTTATTATATTACTTCTTGAAATCTTATACCTAAAGAAACTAATAAAATTATCAAAAATTCTAGAGACATGAGTGATAACCTTAGCTAAATAATAATTACATACAATCCGCCCATTAATTTAAATATAAATTTTCATTAATTTTCTGAGTATTTTATACTAATTTAATAATATGGCATCTACTCAGTGCATAAGTACAAAATTGGTACTATTGCAACGTAATAAAGACGTATGACGTATGACGTAGTTTCTACGTTATGGAAGGAACGTATTATACACGTATCATTTTGGTACCACGACGTCATTTACCGAAAAGTTACTACAAAAGTACGTTTTAGAGACGTTACAGCTGGGCTGGTATCTTAGTGCTGCTTTAATAAGCGTTGACAGCTACTGTGGAATAATTGCAGTTGTTTTTTATTTCCCTACACTTCCCTAAACTAAAATTGACTTGATGCTATCTATAATAGCATCCTTATTTTTAGCTGCAAGGTGTGGGCGGAGCAGTTCGCATTGTGTGGCTGCAAATCTGGGTTTCGCAGAGCGGCAACGATATTAGCGTTGTTGCTGACCGCGGCAACAGTTCCGTTTTCTGTTTCCCACGTATTAATAATATTTTCTATTATATTTCTTAGATTACGGTTTGCATGTGATTTTAATCCCTAATGATTAGAAATATCATGTATCATGTCATTGCTTATTGCCGTCCAGCAATTTGTAATTAAATCACATTAGTGAAGACAGACATAAGTCCTGATCTTTTTACAATTATATTGGTAACATGCCAATAGAAATCATTTTTAAGTTTATTAATTTATTTCAATATATAAAAAAAAACCATTGTTGGTTGCATGGTTTATTCTTTACAGCTTGAAGGCATTTGATTGTGATTTGTGATTTCCTTTAAAAATGGTTGATTAAGAAAAACATTGTTGCAGGGTCGCATTAACCAAAAAAATATGAACACCAATTTAAATTTAACTTTAAGTGAAAATTAAGTGAAAAGAAAATTAACTTCTAAGACATTGAAGTATCAAGCAAAAATTGATAGTGTGCCTAGTTTGAATGCTGGGACTGGTATAACAATCAAGACGATTTAAACTTGTCATGGAGAGAATGGAAGATAAAGTTATTAATAAACTAACAGGGTTAGTTAATACAGCTAGAGAAAAACGTCAAAATTTAATTTTTAATTTAATTAAGTCAAAATTGTGAACGCGAAGATAGGCAAATAGTTGATACTATAATAAATACTATGAACGATCCAATCATCAAATCGGGTGCACGAGCAGCTAGCTGCATGAATACCAAACAGTTGTTAAAATTTTTGATCATAAGGAACAGGCTTCTTCGTGCAAACAGAAAATAAATAAACCATATTTAGAAAACAAAGCGCATAGTTTAACCGGTTTTTGTGTAGTCATGACGTTCACAAAAAAAATGAATTGCCCAAGGTTTGTTTCTGAAAAGACTTGCAATTTTTGTAAGTTAAAAGGTCATAACGAGATGAGTTTTATAAAAAGAAAGGAATGCAAAACACAGCGAATAAAATAATTAAAAAAATAGACAACAGCGACAAAAGTTTCACAAAGGAGCAAAAGTAAACGAACAAAGCATTGACTTCAGTAACGGCATAACACTATAAAGAATGATATCCAGTTCAAACTTGGGCTAGAATTGAAAGTTGATGACGGTAATTTTATAATTAAAGGATACGGTGGATCCCAAGTAATGCTTTCAGTAGTGTTTTTTCCTGTATTTTACACAACCCAGCAAAATTGAATATCCTTATATTTATTTATACTTCCCGTGATTCCATAGCAGGCCATCAGTATAACCGCAATCATAAAATATCTTGGGATTACTTTCGATGAGAGGATGTCGTAGAATTATGTTGAATACAATACAATACAATTGTTGGTTTTTTGACAACATTTTTTTTCCGTGTAAATATTAATAATGGGAAATAGTGAAGACCTTTTTTATATATAATTATCTTCAAGGAATATCACAAAGTAAATTAAAAATAAAGTATATATCCATTAGATAAAATGTTCCAACTCAAAAAAGGAAGATAAATTATAATATACTAAAGTTTGGTCAGTATTATCCTTGTTCTACTTTGTCGGCACACCATAGGCGATCGCCCTTTCGAGTAATTAAGAGCCACGACGGACTTGCGGCGCTAAAGGCATCGAGAAGGGGTGGCGGTCGCGAAGCGAACGCGTAACGTATAGATGGGACGAGCCGTCCCCCATGATAGGCGTATCGAGAAGTATCGGTTAAAATGTGTGTAGAACGTGAAATCGATAAGAGTTTAGATTTTGCGCGCGAACGGCACTGCAGACCGAGAAACGTCAAACTGGCGGATTTCTATCGATTTGGCATTGTCAAAGTTGGACAATTTCGCGCGATCGCTACGAAGCAAAAATAATATTTGGGGGTGGGATGGATGTGAAAATGGTTTCTCGCATGTTTCCTCTTACCGATTGAACCCTAAAATAGGGTCCAGACGGTTTAATTTTCTCAAAAAAGAACCCGATTTGTAGAGGTGTATTTTCCCGGGGAAGAGCTTGGAAGTTTGGCGGGTTTCGTGGCATGTCAAATACCGCTGTCACGCGGTAAAATGTAATGAGTTTCTAGAGACGATCTCTAACGTAAATGGGCATACAAGCGACACGTACCGTGTCGAAACGTGATCAGAGAGATGTTGGGAGCCTGTATGATTCGTCAGCATATGGAAAAATGTGGATAATAATCGAGAATAATAGTCATTTGTGATGGTACCGATTTGCCGTAACCTCACATGCAATTTCGAGTAACGATAATAGGGATTCGAGGTAATTTAACGTTATTTGAAAGTAGAAAAGGTCATGAATACAGCGCTCAGATATGTTTGTGATAATAAATATACAGTTTTTTAGTGAAATTATTGAGCAAGGTGCAAGAGAGATGTCAACCCAAAAGCGCAAATTTGTCGCGCAGAATATCGGCTCATAAACCGTAACGTGGTGCGAAATTAGTTTTGAAACGGCTTCCTGTATCCTTCGTTTTACAGTTTGCACCCAAAAGGGAGTGAAAAACGCGAAATTTCTCTCAACATCGATCAATTTATCGCGTCACACATCTGGCCGAAATCGTTAATTGTGCCGATTTTGCGACACCGACAGCGGCTCAAAAACCGTATCTTGGTATGAAATTGTTGTCGGATACGGCTTCTCTCATGTTTCATCGTACAATTCGAAACGCTAAGATAGGACAGGAACGCAAATTTTCTTCAAATTAAACGATTAATATAGATATGGTTGCAGGGACGCCTGTCAGATTTGACAGAAGTCGTTGAAGCGCGTTCGGCAAATGGCCGCTAAACCTACATAATTCAGTGCGACGTGTTTTTGGGGTAAAGATGTACTCCGAGCAAGTGTAATAAGACAAAAGTGATTCGACAAACGTTATGAGCAGGAAGGTTGAAAGGGAACATGCCGATTAATTCGCGAAATATAGTCATTTCAGATGGAGCTAATCGTCTAACCTATACCATATGTCGATATGGAACAATTTGCGGCACCTCTATTTTCGTTTACGGCTCAGTTCGTCGATTAAAAGGTGAAATAACTTTCGTAATACACGCTGTGTTTGTGAAAGTGATTATTTTCAGTTTTTAGATAGATTATTGAATAAATTCCAAGAGAAATGTAAAATTACGGGACGCTCATGTTCCCAAATTATCGAGATGATTTCGGAAGGGAGAGAGGCGCGTAGATAATGCGGAAAACATGGTAAAATGACTGGATATAGGTGATGAAGCTCTGTGGTATCGAGAATTACGCGCAGGTACCCAAAATATTGCAAAATACTTGCGATAAAGGCAGCGTCTTTTTGCCGGTCATTATACGCCAAGATACGACATTGTCGGACAATGGCGAAAATTTTGTAGGTAGGCGGTGTCATCGCGATGTTTATTAATTAAATAAGAATAGTGAGAGATCTTATAATCATTGCACATACGTAACGTAGCTGAAATATCTGAAGTATTGTAACATAAATTGAACTGTCAGTCACTGTCATATTTTAATTTATATGTGGGTGCATTTTAGCCTAGAGGGATCGGCGTGCGACAAAAGGAGTTTGTTATCGGAGGGTGCCGGGTTCGAATCACGGCGGGTCATTTTTTTTTTATCGTACTTTTTTTTATTGTACTTTATCGATTGCAATACATGATTATTTATTATTGGGCCAATAAATATTACAGAAGAACATTTATTTTATGTACGATTGATGTTTAGAATATTTAATATATATAGAAAAACACGATGGCGCGACTAAAATGGAGGGAATATTATTAAAATGATTGACATTTTGTGGTGCTTGGATCGTTGCATTTGATGCTGATAATATTGTTTTGGAAAATTAAAATGACGGATAAAATTAGGAAGAAATATAGGGAAAATCGCCAACTATTTTTAAAAGCTGCAACTTATGGGATGTTATAAAGGAAATATGGAAAATAGAGAATAAAACCGCAATAAGGAAAAGAGAGATAGGAAAGGGAAAAGAGTAAGGCAATAGGGAAAGGCAAAGGAAATGGAGAGGGGAAAGGGAATGGCAATGGGAATAGGGAAAGGGTATAGGGAAAGGGAATAGAGAAAGGGAATGGGGAAAGGGAATGGGAATAGGGAATAGCGAATGGAAAAGGGGAAAAGGGAATAGGGAACAGAGAAAGGGAATACAGAAAGGCAGTAGAGAATGAGAATAGGGAACGAGAATGGATAAAGGGAATACGGAGAGGGAAAGGGAATAGAAAAGGGAATGGGGATAGAGAAACTGAATGGGAAAGGGATGGAAAAAGAGAATGGGGAAAGGGATGGGGAAGGGAATCGGAATAGAGAAAATGGAATAGATAAAGGGATAGGGAAATGAAATACTGAAAGAGAAATAGGGAAGGGGAATAAGGGAAAGTCAACAGGGAAAGGGAATAGGGGAAGTGAATAAGGAAAAGGAATAGGGAAAGGAAATATGGAAATGGAATAGGGGACCTGGAATGAAGAAATGGAATAAAGAATAAGAGTAGGGAACGAGAATGGGGAAATAGGAAATAGGGAGAAGGAATAGGGGAAGGGAATGGGGAAAGGGAATGGGAATGCGGAAAGGGAATAGGGAATTAGGAGAGGGAATAGGGAAAGGGAGTAGGGAAAGAGAATAGGGAATAAGGAGAGGGATAGAGAAAGGAATAGGGAAGGACTAGGGAAAGGGATAAGAAAAGGAATCGAAAAGGGATAAGGAAAGAGAAAGGGGAAAATAGGAAAAATCGTCAACTATTTTTTAAAAGCTGTAATTTATGGGATGTCATAAAAAGAAATAGGGAAAATAGACAATGAAAACGCAATAAGGAATAAAGAGAATAGGGAAAGGGGATAGAATTTGATTTCAGCTCTATTTTTGCCTTTTAGGAAAGAAGTCTTTTCTACAAAAGTTTTATAGAATTGATGAATCGCATAACCTAAACATATATAAAATATACGAGTGTTCAGGAAGACTGGGTTTTCCATCACTATAGCGTTTATTTTCGCTTTTAGGAAAACTTTTCTACAAAAAGCTGTACAGAATCAATGCTGCATAAGTTAACAATATTTTCACTACACAGGGTGTTCACGAAGATTGAGTCTTTGATTAAATTTATCTTTGCTTTTAGGAAAAAAATCTTTTCTACAAGAGTGTTATTGAATTGAATACTGCATAACCTGAAAATATTTTCAAATATACCGCGTGTTCAGGAAGACTGGGTTTTTTCACTATAGCTCTATTTTTGCTTTAGGAACAAACCTTTCTACAAAAGTTGTACAGAATTAATGCTGCACAACCTAAACATATTTTCGACTATACAGGGTTTTCCAAAAGTAAAAACAAAACAAAAAAAAACTACTTAAAACGTACAGCACATTCTAAAAGTGCCACCATCTTCGCTGGGCGAAGATGCGCAGCATCTTAATATTTCACCATAAACAGAGTAATTGTATACTAGCAAGGCAACTATGGTTAATCCGTTCAACTTATCATCATAGGAATGAATCATAATGAACCAGATTTTCGACGCTATAATATGTATCACAAACAAAGAATTATAATACAATCGAACATTAAATAATAGGTTAGCCATTGCAATACTTTATCTTACTTTTAACTATGTATCTACTTTTTATTAATGACTCATAATTATAAATACTAAATGACTTCAATAATTTCCTTGATGCTAATTGCATTACAAAACAGAACTTCAATATAATGCAAATAAAAAAATGCACAAAGTCATTTTTTCCAATAGGTAAAATGTATAAATACACCTATATATTACATTTTCTTTTATATCTGCTTAGATTACAGTCGCCTACAATCATTGTTATCCTTTATAGATACATATTGTAGTTTCAGATCGACAATTTAGCAAATATATTCACGTTAATAATGAGATTTCCATCTTAAATTGCTTCTGCTCCCAAAGAAAATGTCAATCATAATAACATAGATTAGAATCATAATGAAAATCAGTGGAGTGAGAATGATTTCAAGCTACTAATTTTAATATATAATGAAAAGAAGCAATTGTTTTCTGCACCACAATGTAACACAAACAATGAAGTGATTTTCTGGTTGAAATATACTATCAATTTGTAGGCGTGGAACATAATAATAAAAGTTGTCAATTAGAAAAATACGGTGTATACAAAAATGGGCACAAGTGTGATGAAAAATGAAGGAACTTCAAAATACATATTCCCGTATTTTGAGACTGGTTTAATAGTTTGTAGCAGAATTTAACGTAGTCGTTAATAGTGTTGTATGGTGTAGAACAACGTATTATAGCTGACAAAAGACCTAAAGGCATGTCACATACAATTTGATAGGGCTTAAGTTGAATTGTTCTTAACCAAGATGATTGATAACCAATATAATATGCTATCACTATCAAGCTTTTCAGATAACATGGATCCTGCAGAATATTGAGAAATACCGTCATTTATCACTATATCATATAGAAATATTGGTCCGGAAGTACCATTTGGCCGAACAATTCTTTTAACGAGACCTCCAGTGGCATCCTCCACACTTATTGATGAACATTTGTCTTAAAATACGCTCTAGCAGTATTTATCTGTATATTAGCAAAATAGTGAATAAAAAACTTGTCTAACCCTATATCTCGAATATAATTAGAATAAGGTTTTTCGTATTTTGTCAAAGCTAATGATAATATGGGATTATGGTCAAATTCAAATGTTTTTCGTGATTTATATTTCCCAATTCGCAACGCATTTAATGACGGTATGTTTCTGGGAAAATTATTACTTGTGATTGCCTTCTGCGCTTCTAGTGTCCGAATTCGATAGGCTGTTTCTCCACTATTTAGGAGTTTTAACATATTCTCACGCCTTTCTATACATAAATCTCTGTGTTTCCCTAAACTACTATGCACGGTTTCCTCGAAGTGTCTTTCAGGTCCAAGAAGTTTGACACAATAGTTTGTTTTCATTCGGCTTGTTTCTAACTACAGCTGAAAATTCCGAGTTACATTCACTGCAACGACCCTTTATTTAATGTAATGTCACATAGACTTCGATTGCTCGTTTAAAGATCAGTCTACAAGATAAATTAGTAATCTCCCAAAATTTTTCATAAACTAAATCTGACCAGTTATTTTGCAATACTTCGTAAGTACGATATACGTTACGTCTTCTGTAAACCGTTTTCGTAGTAAAGTGTAATGTAAGAAAATTAATACTCTTTCTTAAAACACCTTTATTCTTTTACATATACATTTAGACTGCTCCCTCGGCCACTTCGCACTCTCTCCTTGTTTACGTTATCGTCGAACCTCGGCATAACAATAACATATTGCGCATTCCACAGATAAATTGACATGAAGCGTACCTAGCAGAAATACCATAACAGATAATATGGCTTCACATTACAAAGTGGCTATTGGGAACCGAAATCTACCGTAAAACATGGAGTATTTGCAATACGAGAATCACCTTTATCGACAATTTGTTTTCCTGAATTTTTAGATATATCAGAATCCTCGTCAAGATAATCTTCTTTAGTTTTACTACCAGAAGTTGATAGTTGAACTCTGTAGTATTCGATCTATTAAGATATATTTGTATACGATACTACAGTACTTGCAATTCTGGGTATTGCTTCCAAACTGTGGCCCTTGGTGGTGCGACTCTACCATTAGAATATATATCACCCTTCCGCATTTCCAACAGCAAATGCAATTTGTTTATATCAATTTTGGAGGTACGTGGCATGCTGCATACAATCTAAATGTAAAAGTAATGTAAGTTTAAAACAAAATTCGCACATCCGCTCTTACCTTAAATATATAATATCAGAATAAACCACACTTTGCAATAAAACTCTATAAAACTGTTACGCACTTTACAGAAATCTCAAAAACACGAACTTTAAAAGATAACCTTTAACCCTAACCTACAAGGTGTGCTTTTGAGCCAATTGATTTTGAATGCTGGAAACTTGTAAAGTAACTGCCCACAGACGGGAGGATTTTTGTATTCTCAAGATAAACTATTTAACACAGATGAATAAAAAATTTTTAAAATATTTTTCCTATTTTACAAAAAAATTAAACATAATTAACACGACACGTCCTACAAAGGTGTGTCTTTGAGCACATAACTGTTATTATACATAAAATGCATGCTACGTTATTTAAAACTAGGTATGTGGGTAAATCCCGTAATAAGATATGCTTTTTATTTTTAGGGACTTTCCCCTTGTATGTAAGAACTTCAGTTGCATATGAAGGGAAATTCCCAAATGCGTTTTGCTAACACGTCAGCTTACAAACTGCATTGCTATCAGTGTATTTGTGAAACTTCCTAACGAAACGCATTGGCGTTTTAGGTGTTTATTGGTTAATTTTATTTCTTTACTTAGTGGGAGAGTATAGTATAGACCAGGTAAGCAAAATAAGTTTTGATTGACCCGTAAATATGATTGTTGTTTTATGCTTATTTGGTTTGAAATTTATGCAGAAAGTATGACCGATTGGTTGACTGACCGAGCCGGCCACTAACTGAAAAGGAGTTGCTCGATGGCATTGACGAAGTAGTGAGGATTTGGAAGGAATGTAAATGATGGTGAAGATGAAAGAGCCAATGACGAACCTCTTCTAGTGAAGCGGATTATCAAGAAACTGGCGATGAGAAAGCGATGAACAAGAAGGAAGTGCCGATATGATGCTAATGTGAACGCCCGGCCATTCGGCAAACTTTTATTGGAAAAGATGTACCGAGTGGAATTGCCACGCCGATTGCAAGGAAAAACACGTGCACCAAAATAATTACAACAGTTTGAACAAAGTGAAACTTCCACCTGGAGTGTATGTTGATACTCCTTGTGACGCATTCAATTGTTTTTTGATGATACGGTTATTGGTATTGTGGTTACTTCAATAATAAGGAGGCTGTTCGTATCTTGGCGATTTGTGGAAACCAGTTGACGACGTTGAATCCGTGCTTTCTTGGGCCTTTTGATTACTGCTGGAAGAAATAAACAAGGAATGGTGGCGACTAATGAGCTATGGAATCCTTTATATGGAAATCCTGTTTATCGAGCGTGTATGTCAAGAAATAGATTTACTCAATTACTAGATTTATTCGTTCTGACGATAAAGCGACCAGAACCTCCGAGGCAAAAGGACAAGTTGGCACCAATTAGAGACCTGTGGACCGTGTTAATACAAACTTGCTGAAATATTATCTTCCTGCAGTAATCTAACATCGATGAACAACTGGTGCCTTTTAGAGGTCGTGTATTCTTCCGACAGTACCTGCCAAGCAAGCCAGATAAGTAGGTATGAAAAATTGGTGGATATGCGATAGTGGAACTAGTTATCGTTACGTGGTATACCGTACTTAGGAAAAGAAGTCTCAACAGAGCAGAAAACTTAGCGCAAAAAGTGGTTAAAGACCTTTGTGAACCTTTTCTGAGAAACTAAAAGGAATATACGTTCGACAACTTCTTCACCAGCTACGAGCTTGCATCCCAGTTTGCTTACCAAAGGCCTAACTTGTGTAGGAACGCTCAGAAAAAATAAGCGCAGCATACCACCAAATTTTATCACACAGGCGACGGAATATGAAAGCAACTTGTTTGGTTTTTCAGAAGACAATGACTTTGGTATCTTATGTACTAAGAAAAATCGCTGTGTCATATTATTATCTACAATGCACAACGACTCCACATTGATGAGGAAAATAAAATAATCTGAAATCAATAAGTACTACAATTCCACGAAAGGAGGGGTGGATACACTTGATCAGATGGTACATACATATTCAGTGAAACGCAAAACTAATAGGTGGCCTTTGGTCGATTTTTTCAATATAATTGACGTGTGTGGAGTAGCTTCATTTGTCATTGGAGAATATCCATCCTGACTGGCATATTTCCAAAAACGAAGACTTCGCAAAATTTTCTTACGAGAAATTACAACAGAATTAGTACTGGGGCAAATTAGACGTCGTAGTTTGAGTGGCTTGCATAAAAGTCATACTTATTGATACAAACTACGTTGAATCAAGTACAACCACAGGGGAGTCTTCGGCTCGAGAAGTAAGAAAACGAAAACGGTGCTATATTTGCCCATCAAAGAAAAGCAGAATGTCAAGTCAGTTATGTGATAAGTGTAAGCAAACGGTTTGTGGTGAACATTCAGAGAAAATACTCACGTGCACAAATTGCAAACTACATAAATAACTTTCAAATATTTTACTATCTTGTACTATTTTTAAATTATATCTTCTGACACACAATATTCGTTCTATACATATGTTTTAATCTTACTGTATACCTACTACATGAAATAAATAATGCATATTTTGCTATTATTTACATCAACAATGTGTACAAATAGATGTGTGCCTGTGAGGCACACCTTGGTAGGACACGTTACGATAAAACGTTGGTAGGACTAGGGTTAAACCTCATGAACTCAATAGAAATGAAAAATTCGGTTAGAAATTGAAAGACCACTTGAACTTGTGATTAGAATACAAAAAATATCACAGATTTATTACTCCCTTAATAAACATTGAAATTCTACAAACCTTGTTTGCATTAATACATATATACTAAACATCTCCGAAAGATATATATTTAACAAGTGTCGTAGGGGTGAAGAATTTCTTATGTAAACATTGAATAATAACGGCATAATTGAATTGAATCTATAATTGAAGACAGTGCAGTTAGTCAGAGAAACGTGTATCTTGTTTATGTTATTTATGTAGACCAAATATAGTACTTTAAATTACAAAAAAATCTTTAAGCGCGTAGTATTAGATTTGTTTACAAATTATAAGTACATATAGGGACCAGAATAAATGGCATCTACAGAATTGTATGGCCTTTTTATATAAATAATAATAATACGTTTGTGAAAAGCACAACGAAACGTGTATGGTATGAAATTATATCATTGGCTGACAGTATTTTAGAGCTGACGTCACGACAAAGCCGCATGCTTTTTAACACGATTTAAAATGCTCAATTTTATTTTTATTGTAAGACATCAATGTTAATTTACTTTCTGTCTAAGTTTATTTTTAATATCGTTATAACGCCTTTGGCAAATGGATTTTCCATTATGCATGGTAACATAATTTAGAACAAATTGTTGCAGACATGGGATAAAACATACAAACATTTTTCTCTGTGTTTTTGTCAAGATTGGGAAAATAATTACAATTAATACAATTTCCGTATGTAAGAAATACGGAAATTATGATCAAAAACTAGAAATATTTTTATAAATTTTATATATACCTAAAACTATAATATTATCTATCAGTTGCAGGGTCGAATGTCGTCTCCTTTTTTGGCACAATCTGTCAAAAAAAAATCATACAAGTTTTAAGAGTATATCGAGATAGCATATAATGACAACCTTACTGAATTGGGTCATTCATCCTAAACAAGACCACTGCATTTCTGTTTACCTGACAACACAAAAATGTTTATCGGCTGTACCAAGCAGTCGCTTATATACAAAATTTAGTAGCAGCGGAAATGGCGGATCCCCTACCTCACCAGAAAGAAAGCATTAGGTATATCTCGATATGTCAGCATAGCAGTTTTTTGCGAACACAAAAAGCACAAACAAATTACTTTTAAGAAATTTGGAAATTCGATGGTGGCGGAACTGATTTGTTCCTGGCCCTGCCAAAAAGAGAGTCCTATAACTCGTAGTATGAAAGCACAACACTTTTTATTTACGGCACAAACAAGCACAAACAAAGCACAAGCGAATGACCTCTAAGAAATTCTGAACTTCACTGGTGGCGGTGCTGGCATGTCTGTGGCTCGCAAAAAAAAAAAACGCTATAATTCAATTAATATGAAAGCACAAAACTTTTTATTTACAGCACAAACGAATCACCACAGCTTTCTGGAATTCAAGGTGGCGGGGCTGGGGACATGCACCTGTAGGGGAGAGTTGGGTAAAACGGGATACTTAGTGTTTGATGCTCAATAACTTTTTGCCAAAGAAGTTTTTTTTAATGTTTTCTTTTTTTACAGTTTCGCTTAGGTTTGCCCTTTGTAAATAAGTCAATACTCTTGTGATTTGGAAATAGATGTAGTCGTAATTTATAATTATTTGGTTAGGTGTCAAATATCCCGTTTTACCCTACCCGTCGGGTAAAACGGGATAGTAAATGATTTTGTAAATGAATTGCTTTTTCTATTTAAAAAAAAGAAACGAAAACTCAAAAAATAAAACTTTATTTTTAAGAACTCAAATATCGGGATTATTTGCAAAAATCGCACGAATACTCTTCATCATCATCGTGATCTACCCCAGCGCAAGCTTCGAGGGCCCAGCGCTGGCAATTTTGACATTTTACCCAGCCATCATCTGATTTAGAATTTGAGTAAAGTTCCGTACAATATATGCACGACGTATCACTGCTCTCTTCTCCTTCCGAACTGCTACTGTTGTCTTTTACTCTTCTTGGTATTTTTTTGATATTTTGGTGCCTTACACGTTTTCGTATTTTCTTATTTGAATTTGTTGAAGCCTCCTCAGCTAAACTACGCTTTGGTATTTTTTTCTGTATTGCTGTGATTGATCTTTCTAGTTCTTCTTTATATGGCGTGGAAGATAGAACAGCAGTTTTACCTCGCCTTTTGTCATCAGCATGAATTTTTCTTTCCGAGTGTGGAATAGGAATGACTTGTTCTGGCGTTACTGTAAATGTTCTAGCGGTGGATGCACAAGAAGGTGTGCTCTGCGAACATGAAGGAATCGGATTATCATAAAAACTTTTTGTAGAAATAGGCCCGTGAATCATCGGTTGTTCATCGTTTGGTTTTGTCGGTGAAATGAACCTGGTGGCGTTATCAGTTGATTTTCGATCACATTAGTATAGTCACTGTCCATTGATCTGTTCGTAGTTTCAGCAGGTTCAAACATCCAGTCTGGAAAAACATCAGGATTAAGTGGATGTACTCCGGTTTTTCTAAAACCGCTAACTGCAGTTTGGACGCATGCGGCTTTCATATATGCGGTTCCAAAAAGCTTTCCTATTTGATTTACAGTAACAGGGCGTCCTGGATGTTGTTGCATCCATTTTTGAACTTCTGAAGAGTAATACGTGCTAAGTGACGCCATGAAACTCACGTCTAGCGGCTGCAATCTATGAGTAGTGTGCGGTGGAAAGCATAGCAGTATAACGTTGTCAGCTCTCGCTTTTTCAATTACGTCCAAGTTTTTCGTATGAGTCGAATGACCATCCAAGAGTAAGAGAACGGGCTTTTCTCTGGAGGGCTCGGCAAACTCTATAAACTTACAGAACCAATCTGTAAAGATCGGTTTTTGCATCCAATCTGATGAATGATAATATGCCATGCTTCCTGGAGTGATAGGCATTTGGATCTCTTCTTTGGTACTGTCATTATGCCGGTTTCGTCCACGTTATAAATACGTTCGGCAGGAATCTTATCTTTGTAGAGCACAATAGAGAGGAGCTTAAAATATTTCTGAACAGCAGGTCTATTAAACCCCATGGCTCTCGCAAGCGATGTTGGCTCAGGAGTGCGCAGCTTGATGTTTGGATGTCTACTTACAAAACCATATAACCACGACTTACCGGCCTTTTTCTTGTTCTGATTGAATCGATGGTCCAAGTGATTTCGTTCTGCTAATTCAAACGCCAAAGTTCTCAAGTCATTCAGTGTGAATCCAAATAATCGTGCCTCCATAAACAAAATATATTGCGCTAGCTCTTCTTCTTGTTCTGGAGAGAATGTTGGTGTGTGACGGCCCAACTTTTTCTTCGATGACTCTTTGCGGTTAAGCTGTCCTTGTCTTATTTTTTTAACTCTAGCTTCAAGAGTTGTACGAGGAACTTCGAACTGTTTAGAAGCCTTTAGATATCCCATTTAACCCTCCAATACTTCCTCCACAGCGTGGTGCATGTTTTCTGCATTCCAGGATTGCCTTTGGGTTTTTCTTTTATACTTCCCCATTTTGAATTACACATGAATCCATAAAATATATTTTTGTTGAGTTATATCAATAGATATAAAAGCAGTTGTGTAATACGGGATAGTATCCTGTTTTAGACGACCGCATGGTATCCCGTTTTACCCAACTGTGCATTTCAAAATAAATGGTTATTTTTTTGATTCATTCAATGATGACACTTTTAATTAAAAATCAAAAAACTAATAAGAAGTAACACTAGAACTATGAGCTACACTCATCATTACCTGCTCTCTAGTCAGAACTAAAATATTTAACATCAAACGAACACCAAACAAAATAGTATAACCTCACTTTTTCGTTGCACGTCTTTTCTCTCACAGACTTGCAATAACTTCACTATGGTGGTTTGCAACACTGAATAATAGATCGTATGATTCTAATTTAATGTCCAGCGGGTAGATGGCTCTACTCGTTATTGAGAAAACCGCGGTATCCCGTTTTACCCGACCATCCCGTTTTACCCGACTCTCCCCTAAATAAGAACTGTGAGAGGAGTTACAGTCGTTGCGCAAACGGAACGCAATGAAAATCTAAGGCGACAATCGAGCGCCGACATCGGAATGTGGCAGGTTCGAGTCAATGGCGGGGCAAGTTTTTTTTTCGTACTTTTTGTTTCATTGTGTTTTTTTCGATTGCAGTACATGATTATTTATTAATGATGCTAATGAATATACAAAAAAAAAACATATATTTTCCGAGCAGATTGATGTATAACAGTGCGTATTGAAATGAAATAAAAATGCAATCAGTGCATAAAAGTGCAGTAAGTCGAAAACGCTATAAAATATTGTCACAATAAATACATTTTTGCAACTTGGAATTATTACAACTTTAACTTTATTATTTTAACGTATTATAGAAATATAATTGTTTGTTTTTGCCCTGTATCTGATTTCATCTGAAGACTGGGTCGTTGATTACAGCCCCATTTTTGATTTTAAGAAAAAGTCTTTTCTACAAAAGCTTTATAGAATTCAATGCTGCATAGCCTAAAAATATTTTTGACCATACATGTGTTCCAAAAGTAGGAACAAAAGAAAATTACTTAAAGCGTACTGCACATTCTAAAAGTGAAAACTTCTCTCGAATGGGCCGACTTCAAAAAACCACCTTCCTCGAGGACCACAGACTAGGAGAATGTCCAGCTTCTAGAGTATAAAATATTCTTTAACCCTGTTGGTCTGTTCACATCTACTACACACTCGCATCGTTCGGGTAAATATGACCCGAAATATAGGTAAAAAAAGGAAACAAATTGCACAGGTTACTAGTACTTGTTTATTTAATGCAAAACTAACAAATAATATTCTTAAAAACTTTTCGAAATTACAAATAATAATGAAATATTAATATAAAAAGCTATTTTTATGTTTTACAATTTGGACAAAAGTATGTACAGTGAGTTTTGCAAAGATGTTTATGACAATTATTACATACTATATTTGTTTCTTTGTGTTTAGTTGAAGGACAAAATTCACAACGGCTGCGTTTTAGAGTAGTTGTTTGTGGCATATTTATAACGGAACGAGATGCACTTCCAATGTTTAGACCGCTTAGTTCGCTCCTAAGATCGCATACAACGCGCATGCCTTGATTTTTTGCAGGAGCTGCACGTGGTTCTTTTTCTCTATATATTTGTAATTTCAACGCATAGGAAATTTCACAAAATCACAAATGGTCCAAATTTTAATTCCATACTTTGCCGGTGGCTGTAATGTACCTCTAAAGGCCTTACTGTTCCTCAACAGTGACATTACTCTAACTTTATACAATTTTGAAAAAACCATCACCCAATTTCTCCCAGATTTCCCGAATAGGGCGAAGCTTATCAGTACGCCTTCTTTCTTGCCTTGTATTTCTGTCATCAAACCGAATTACACGAGATATCATGGAAAATGTTTCCAATGACATAGTTGCTCTAAATATATTTCCACCAGTTTCTTTATCCCACAAGCTTTTCGTAAATTCTCCATATGAAACCCCAGCAAGTAACAACAATCCTACGTAAGCTTCAAAAACAGTACCATCTAAATTTTTTCAATTCTCACCGTAAACCCTTCGTCCTTCGAGATTTGTCATTTTAATTATTGTATTTTCTACAGCATTATGAAATGTAACTTCAAATGACGACTTGATGTCACCAATGCGACATATCTTGTAATTCCTGGTATTTATTATGTATTATATTGGCAGCAGAAAAGCGACCACGTTGCTGCGGTTGTTCCGACTTTCATTCTATTCTTCCATCGTTTGAAGAACAACTTTGCACATTTGTACTTAGATGCATATTATCGACTTCACTATCTGAACTGTCACTTTCAGATGCTTCACTTGTATGATCTTCATATTCGGAAATATCTTCATTACTGTCAGATGCTTCAATGTACGCTTGTAACGCTTTGTCAGTCAAAGGTATGCGATGTGCCATGTTGAATGTAAAGTCTAATACTAAATCATAACTGCATCGATGATTTGTTTTATAGTCTCAACATCGTTAGCAAGCACAGACTTGTCAGCGCATGCGTGTAGTGAACGCTTATGAAAGTATGCATATGGATATAGGCTATAAGAATATATGGTCGCAGATACAAGTACAGACTTGTTACTGTACTGTATATACATACATGCATATCTAAAGTTTTTATTGTATTTTCACTTCAAACAATATATTTAGTTGAAAACGTAATAAAATAAAGTTCGAGTCATATTGACCCCAACGGTATACGTGTAACATCTAAAAGTATACTAAAAAATTACATAACATTCAAAAATGTAATGAGAACCCTCACACAGGATCCGAACCTACATCCCCCCGTTCGCCGGACGGGTGCTTTACCAATTAAGCTAGTAAAGGACGAGGTTCGAACGCTCTTACCGAACATATGTCGATATTAGATCGTGAAAGGCGGTAAATGTTTCTTGGGAAAAAAATCCTCCTAATTATTACAGTTAAAAGCACATACATTAATTTGTTATTTTCTCACTGTAAAAAACTTGCAATCTTCGCAAAAATGTTTACATTGTAAATTTATTTGATTAAATTAAAAAGTTACAATTTTTGTTATTGTCTAGCTAAAACAATACATATCTCATCTCTTTTCACAAAACCTTGATGTCTAAGTAGATTCTCGTTAAACTGTACATTGTCATTTTCATTTAGATGGTTTTCATCAATTTCCTCTTGAATCTCAAAATTATCATCCATTAAAATGGAATTGTTATGTAGTACACAACAAACGATAACATATTTTGGGATCCAATCCATTAGACGAACATCTAAATATTTCAAACGTCTTATTCTGTTCTTTAATTGAGGAAATGTTCTTTCTATTCCACACAAAAAGGTATACTACTTTTAAACATATATGCGTTGTTCCCTATTCAGAAAACTAATGGTAATTTTCCTTTGACAAATTCATTTGTTCAGAATTCAAGCAAAAGTGTGCATTCACTGAAAATGAACATGTAATTGAATTCAATCCTATCGTTTTTGTTACTTCAAGCATAGTATTTGTTTGATATTTGACCATATCTTACTGTTGGTAATAACAATATCAACTTTGTCAGTTTAAGTCAACAATATCGTTAATTGTGCCCGATCTTTTACTATATATGATTTGAATCAACAGAAAGTATCAATTAAACGGACGCTATGGTAATTTCATCGCAACTGCAAAAAAGTTAAGACAACAGTATTGTATGATTGTACTTACCCATTGATAGTTTTTAATGAAAGAATTAATGAATTTTAACTAAAACAGAAATATTAAGAAAATACGTATTACTTCCTAATTATTTTATTAAGTTATTCTGTAAGTTCTTGCAACTAATTTCGGCAAAAAATCATGCTTCCTGCAAAGTTAAAAAATAGAAATTCGATGAGTGATGGTGAGATTCTATGCATATCTGTAACGCCGGTAAGATTACCTGTAAATCTGCAAGCATTCATAATACATGTTCACAGTCTTACAGATAATCTTACAGACACCATAGATAAGTATAGATTTGCATCATAGGAGATACAAGTAATTTATATGTTTGTAATAATTTACATTAATATATGGAATATTACATTTTATATATCCTATATATCATCTAGTTTCTATTTTTCTACTTTGTAGCAAGATGACCTTCGTCGAAATTAGTCGCTAGAACTCACAGTAAAACTTAATAAAAGAATTAAAAATTACTACATATTTTATTACTATTACGACATAACCTTATGGATATGCACACATAAAATAGAAATGTGGAAAATGATTAAAAAATATCTATATATAAATAACTCTCAAACAGCAAAGAAAAGTACAATTTCTTGTACATTATAACTCGTTATAGTACAAAATGCATAGGCCCATAGTCTATGGGGCGTTTTGGTTTTAATTAAAAAAAACACTGAATTTTTATTTCATGATTTTATTGCAGATGGAAACCTATATCTAATAATGATACACATATCGTCGTCTTGGAGGAGAAAGGAGCTAAGCCACACACTTACTATTTTGAGAAAAAGAGCAATTAAGTTTCAATTTTATGTTAAAGCAAAGTTTTAATTGAATCTACGTTGTTTATTTCTAAATATAATGAAAGTTGGTACAGACGTAATAGGCCCTTTATTTTGAGATTGAAATACAAAAGTTTGAAAAAATGTTGTATCATTAAGCGATAATTACCTAATTACCACTTAGCTCATTTCACCACCTTAATACGTACAACCACATACATATGTCATTTTAAAGATGAAAAGAGCTAAGCGATTGATAATAATACATTGTTATTATATTATTACAAAACATAATCTTACTACCTAAAACTGTCTTTACTATAATAAAATCTATCTAAGTCTACTCAGAATCATCAGAGTTAATACTCTCAGTAGAGTGTAAGTTTTCGTAAAATTGATGATAAGCGGTTGGTATTTTAAGTGTTCTACATAAATACAGTAAATCTTTTAATTTTTTTTCATCAATTGGAAGACGGGATTGATAGAGTTGATCAACACTATCCACCGTACTATTTGCCTTACGGGCAGGCCTTCTGATGCACAATTGTTTGAATTCATTGTCGCTCAACTTATTTTTATAGTAAATGAGCAATGGTGACTCTTTTCTGAACTGCAACCATTTAACATCTAACCACCTCATAACATTGCCATCTACATCTTTATTTCTATTTTTTATTAATTTTTGGCTATATGTTTTAAAATCTTGAAACTGAGTGTGATCCATTTCTGTTACTATATAAGGTGGATTGCTCAATTTTGCAGTCCGTGCCACTGTGTACCACTGGTCGGGAACAAATATATTTATTTTTCTCCCTCTATTCTCAATAGTTGAATGGACACTGTCACATTCCATTTCGGAATGTCCAGACTCCATAAACTTTTGATTGATAATTTTTAAGTGATCTGATAGAGACAAAGCTCTTAAAAACATAGCAGACAAAATCGTATTTCTGTTTTGCCCAGAAGCAGTGTCTGAATAAAATGTCACTTCAGACACTTCTAGAGGTAAGCCGGAAAGTAACTGCCACAAGCAAGTGGCTACTTCTGATGCTCCTTTAGTCCCATCAGTTTCATGCCACATATAATTAATGACACTTTTATCAGCAAGAGTATATACTGTAAAATTGTAGGATTTCAATTTTTTCATGAAGTACACTTGTCCAATTCCAAGTTGAGGTGTGAGTAAGATTTTTTCCAAATCCATGGTGTATGACCTAAAACTTGAATCATTACGAGCCCGTTCTTTATCTTCTTTTTTGTGTTCTCGTGCTTCTTGTTTTCTTAACATGTGCAAATCGAAGTCTGATTGACACTTTAATTTTTCATCTTCTGATTTATTTGTAAACTGAGCGCAATAATCGCATTGATCTTTTTTAGGTCGGTGAAAACCATAATTATATTCATTAGTAAAAATGTGCTTGTAAAAAGAAGAAGTAACAGGGGTCACCTGGCGCTCTTCGCAATATATCAGGTAATCTTGATACAAGCGATTTTCAGATAAGCCAGTTGGGAGGTACATCCTCTTCGAAGTAGTCCTACAATAATGTGATTGAACTACTGGAATTGAATTTATATGACTTCGTACAATGTCTTTACGATCTTCTGAAATTTTATTGGGAGAAGGATTTAAACCTCTCTTATCTTCTTCTACAATTCCAGTAACCAAAGTCTTCTTCATCACTGTTTCGATTTTCTTACCCGAAATATCTAAAGTTCCTAGAAAAAAGTGTTTGCAAACTTGGTGCGTCCCACTTGTAGATGTCAAGCTGTATACTAATGTATGTTGCCTTCTTGAAGAAGTATTTCCTTGATCACCCACTGCATACCGTCTTTTTGGTACTTTCCTTGAGACACATTTGCTAATAAAGCTCCATCTAGATCTTTCATCGCTAAGAGATAAATAATGTTGAAATATTTGTTCCCTTTCCTGAATGCTAAACTTCTTATTGCAGTTATAATGACATTTACACGACACTACTTTGACAGTTTTCCCTCGAACAATATTTCCCTTTTGAGATAAGTGTTCTTTGCCTGCAAGCCTAAGCTGTCGTTGTTTATTTCTTTTCCAAGTCTCTGGTACCCGTTTTCGTTTTCTTGTTAGCTGTTTCTGTTGATTAGGTGCAAATTCTTCATCATTCGGTATCCTTTCATCTACTGGTATAATTTCTTGTTCAGTGAATTGTGCATTGGTGCTTTTCTTTTTTCTTTGAGGTTCTGAATCTTCGCTTTCCGAAGAATCGGAAGTACAGTGGTCTTCAATGTAGTCTGGATCTTCTGAGTCCGAATCAGCAAAGGGATCTTCTTCAGTTGTATCATCTGATAAAATAATTATAACAATGTAGTTCAACAAGCAGACCACAGAGAGTTAGGCTGTTGGTTTGATTCACAGAAAAAGGTGCGTTAAATCATCCGTTAAAACATTGAGTTAGTTTTACAATTGAAATACAATTATCATACATAACTTACCAGTGATTTTTTTTTGAGGTACTAAAGATTCCTCCTCGTTGCTCTGTTTAACGTCTTTGCTGTCTAGGAGTGATACCGCTCCCATCTCTTCAACGTCTTGTTTATTTCCATTTTCGTTATTAGTAACACCGTTTAAACATAGTGCAACCAGCAATTTGCCACGTGAATTGTGTGCCATGGTAAAACTGAACACTAATTTTCACTATTTCAGAACTATACAATGTCTTTATCATAAAAGCAACTAAACTTTAGGCACAATAATAATTATTGGTAAACAAACTCACACAATTATTGACAAGCAAACTCACATACTTAATGCATTAAATTCGCAACTGACAACTGACAGAGTGCTGTATAATTTATAAATATAGCGCAGGCGCATCACGAGAGATGGTCGTTAGATGTCATCATAACCAATTGCTTTGCGGTTTAGCTCTGTTCACCACTAAAAGAAATTGTATACTAGTAGTTGGTGATGGAATTGGTGAAGAAATCTATGCCGCTTACACATGTTTCACCACTGACGTAAAATACATTATTTTCATTTAGCTTCTTTCACAGTTTGCCCGAATTTAAGGTTACAGTTTAAGAATCACTTAGATTTCTTCACCACTGTATTTTCATAGTTTTCTAATTCTGTGGTGTAGTTAACTCAGTTTATCCCGAAAAGTGGCTTAGCTCTTTTCACTTCCAAGATGACGATATACTAACCGTGTACAAAAAACTTCTTAAAATTATAATATATGGTAGGAAATAATGCTAAACAAAAGTATACAAATTCCTTAGTAAACGAAATACATTTGAAGTAAATAAATTGGTCAATCGAGAACAATTTTCACATTTCATTGGCATATTTAAAACCATAAACAAAAAATAACTCTCAAACAGCAAAGAAAAGTACAATTTATTGTACAGTATAACTCGTTATAGTACAAAATGCATAGGCCCATAGTCTATGGGTCGTTTTGGTTTTAATAAAAAAAACACTGAATTTTTATTTCATGATTTTATTGCAGATGGAAACTTACATCTAATAATGATACACATATACTAACCGTGTACAGAAAAACTTCTTAAAATTATAATATATGGTAGGAAATAATACTAAACAAAAGTATACAAATTCCTTAATAAACGAAATACATTTGAAGTAAATAAATTGGTCAATCGAGAACAATTTTTACATTTGATTGGCATATTTAAAAACATTTTTATTTAGTTGAATTCACCAACAAAAATCTGGCTACGGGTTTCGGTTTTTATTACAAAGCTTCATCAGGGGTACTAGAAAATTTATAATAGTCAAAACGTATAAGAAAACACACTCCTGCTACATTGTGTTACCCTGTTGCTGTTATTGACTATTATAAATTACCTGGTACGTCTGATGAATGAATTGAACTAAATAAAAATGGTTTTAGGTATTTCGATAATACATTGGTATATATATATTGAGTTGAACTAAATAAAAATGTTGGATAATACATGCCAATGTATTATCGAGATACTTAAAATCATTTTTATTTAGTTCAATTAATATAAAATTTCTGATGACCGGTTTCGGTTTTTACTACAAACCTTCATCTATTTATAATAGTCACAAAGTGTAACAAGAATAGTTTCGTGACATCGCAGGCGAACCCTCTCCGATGCCACATTTCTGCAACATAGTATTAAACTGTTACTCTTTTTGACGTTATAAATTTTCTAGTACGTCTGATGCAGGTTTGTTATAAAAACCAAAACCTGTCAGCAGAAATTGTATAGGGAATTCAACTAAATAAAAATTGGAAGGTAGTACTTATAGTAATTATTTTTTTAAAATACTTTTTTCACGTTTCAGTTACATTCAAAAACTTAACCCTCTTTGGAGCCAGTACCAAAAACTAATTTTCATGCGTGCATTTTATTGCCGATAACATTTCTAAAATATTCAAAATATATGGAAGGCATTTATCAATTGCATAGCTAATATCGTATATTCCTTTCTGAAATAGCTTGAAAAGGACGTCGAAAGCCTTTTGGCTACTGCCAAGTTGGTAACGTATACTATCTAAAACGATATAAAAAGTTCGGGGATCCTGAATTGACGATCCTTCGAACAATAGATATGGTTGTACGGTTTGCTGTCGTGACTAAGCCTTTTCTTTTTGCTTTAGAACTATATCTTCTAAATTACCAGGGCTCTATAATAAAGCAAAATGTAATTAATTCTAACATTTCTCTGCGACCCAATTTTTAAGAAATTCATTTCAAAATTTCAATTTAAACTTGTTTTCGAATACAAACAATTGTTGCTTTTAATTTTATTATATGTATTTTTTTTTAAATTATAGAAATATTTTTAAAATTATTTATAACATATTAGCGCTTTTAATATCTACATTCACTTTCTCAGAATTTAAAACAGCAAGTAACAAAAGGAATTACGTATTTCTATACTTGTTGATACCTTTGCGTGAAGTACGATGGCTTCGACTACTTCTACTGTAGAAAACTTCCAATGCTTCTTATTCGTCACAATTCGCCCCTTTGGTGGTATTAAGTAAGGCAAACAAACCAATTCAATTAGAAACTTTCCGTCTGAAATGCAAATGCAATAGTTATTATATTGACCACATACAGTTTCAATGTATCGTTTTTTACCTTTGTTTGATGTATTTGTTCGTAATTCCAGATATTCTAGTGTAGTAGGATCTTTACAATTCCCTTGCTTCAGATTCAAAACTGCTTCAATAAATTTATCCCAATTCTGAAACAGTTTGCACTCTTTTTCTGGATGAAAGATTCTGAAATCAATATTGATCTAAAAAAGAACATTATCAATCACCAGTGTTAGTTTATTATTTTTTTAAACAAATTTCCCAAAACATTATCTGGTAAGAGTTTAACGTTTACTTTCAAAATATGCCAACAGAAATAGCTGGAACAAATAATTTGGACTTACCAATACATCAGCTCTCGGGTCGTTTAGAGCAGGCCATTGTTCTAAAACTTGAGCAACCGTTTCTTCACCATTTCTAGTTAGAGGTTCCCTTAGAAAATATGTTCGTTCCCATCTAGTCAAAATCTCATTCCAAGGTTCTCTGTTGTTTTTAAGCCAGATATAATCTTCATTATTGCCAACAGTTTTAAGGATTTTTGAAGCAGGGCTCTCGTTAACGACTGATGTGGGCAGTTCTTTCTGCTTCTAGGTTCAACTTCTTCACATTTTCTAATGTTGTTCCTAACCTTATCAACCAACTTCCCCTTGACTAATACAGATTTTCCGCTTACAGATTCTGTTTTTTTTTATTGCGGCTACATAATATGTCCCCATGCATTCCGTTGGGAATAACCCTATAATCTTTGCTGCTATTTTATTGTATTCATCATGATGTAGACGACTAAAAATTAGAGCAAGCTTTGTCTAATACATTCACAGAAAACGCTAACTTACAGTTTAATAATATATGTGTATACATGTTTGCATATTATTTCTACCAGTCTGGTTCGTCTGGTGTTATCTAGGACTTTATTTGTTGCATAGTATTTTATAATACTATTACCCATCGGACTGGTTTTCAATAATGTGTTTAACTCGAAATCCAGAAAAGTAGTTAGGGTTAATAATGGACTAAGAATATCGGAGGCATCGAGATCTTGCGAGACTACTTCTCGCCTGTCAAAACGTTCAGATTCTATTACAGATCCAATTGACACATCCGATGATGCAGTCACTGTTGTCGCTAATGAGCTCTTTTCTTTATTTTCCTAAAATAATGAATCTAATATTGAGGAGCTTTGTCTTAGATTTGCCTAGCTAAGTATGTACCTGTATTTCTTTTATTCTTAGTAATATCAGTTTCCTCATCCCCAAGCGAATGCGGTAAAATTTCTCGTAAATCGCTTTCGTTAAGATTTATAAGTACATCGTAGCAGATAATCGTTCTCTGAAATATAAAACCAGATGAACAATATCAGTTCGTAAATTCATCGAAATTTTTCTGTCATCCATTAAATCTAATCTAGCCTTTTCGTTTCTTCCGTTTGCTTTTTTTCAATTACTTTATTATAAAAGCATGCAGAACAAATTGATTAATGAATAGAAAAGAACAATATTTGTATTTTAGTGTGAATATGACCAGGAAATGTGACTGTAGTGTAGAGGGTTAAGTAACTCTTAGGAAGCGTGTTTTTGGTTCGTAAAACACCATCAAGATATCTTTGACAAAGACCTTATATATAAATATGATAACATATTTTCTAAAATCTCTCAATTAAATTTTAAACTGAAATGTTACAATACATAAAAAAATTGTCTTAGAATTTAATGGCGATATCGGCCTACTATCAGTTTTTTAAAAAGTTTTATGAAAGTTAATTGCCAAAAATCTTTTATATAACAATATCTTTAGTAAGGAACTTTTATAGAATTATATTCGTCTTACTCATAAATGTAAAAAGTGTATTTCAAAATAAAAGACCTGTATATTTTTAAAAATACGTTTGGAATACGGTGTTTTTTTATTCATTGCAAGTGACTTGCTTATCCAAAATTTTAATAAAAAATTGATTTCCGTCTCTTTAAAACGTTCTTTGTCTGTTTCTAATATTTTTAATTATAATCTATTTCCAAAATTCATAGCGTTAAAATTGATTATTTCCTTTTTATTACGTTGCATATACAGTGTTTATTAGCGATAAATGATATGAAATAAGATCGATTTGTATTATTTTACAAAGCAAACAGAACATGATTTTTTTTTCACATTTTTTTTAAAAAAAATAAACAAAGGAAATATTTTTTTGAGGAATTTGTGAAGTCTGCCTTTGTATCATTTTTGTTTATTTATCTCCGATAACACACTGTTTATAAAATGCACGTGAACGGATATAAACAGCAGTTTCTTTTTGTCGGAATGCGTACCAGTAATTATCAAACTATGGAATTACAATAATTAATGATTTTTTATTGGCCAGGGACAAGCAACACTAGCATTGAACTTAGTTTAGTAACCTATTATTGTAAAATTGTAAGAGAATTTGTATTTCCCGCCAATCCCAGATGGAGGAACCATTACTTTTTGGCGCGAGACAGTGAAGTTATTTCGGGTAATGGTCGTGTACGATTTGTTTTTACGTTATTAAATTAAACCTGTTAAAAATATTATTTTTATTGCCCTGCACGATCTGTCGTGTAGTTATAATTTACTAGAACTTAAAAACATTTGATTATTATGGAAGTGTATTTAATATGCAGCTGTGTCTACGAACCTACGTAATATACAAACAAGCATAAGTTTGTTTTTTTTTTTTTTCTGTTTCGCCCTTCAACAACAGAAAACATATTAAGCCAACGTGAAGGGACAAAAGGATAAGGACAAAATGGCTCTACACAGGGAGATGATAATGCTCAAAAGAGAGTTAGCAGAGCAAAAAAGGGACGACAGGAGAGAACTCCTAGAGCTAATGAAGCAGTGAATTTTCTTACAAGTACCATTACATTGGTTTTGCTCTGTTTTTCTTATAGAATATGTTTTTAGTTCATATTTATATTTTCAATATTTATTGTTCATGTTTAACATTAATATTGACAAGAGACTGATAACAGACTTTTTTGCAACTGAAGGCATTGTTCTAGTCCTCGTTTATATAGAATTTTTTTATAGAATTTTGTTTTACTTTTTATAGAGCAGCTTTTTAAATAATATTTATTTCTCATGTATTTTAATGGTAATGTAGACCAAAAAGAACTTCAACAGATGAGATAACGAATTTATCTTGGAAGCTAATTGTAAGTCAATTATGCTAGTCTTTTTTTATAGAATATTATTTATATTGTTATATATTAGTTATTTAAAAATCAATATTTTTATTACTGTTTGAAACATTTATTTTTTATGTGTTTGGCAAAACCATTAAAAAAACTTATTTATACCGAAAATTATTTTATCGGATATCACTCTCTTGCCCAAATTTCGTTAGCTACAGCATCCTTTTCTCACGCCCTTCTGCTGTGTCACCTTCCACATCGTCGACATTCTCAGCTTGTTCAAAATGGGGAGAGTCGTCAAGCAAGTTAATTTCACCAAAATCCGCTAAATTGTGTAAGACAGTGCATGCTTTAATGAAGAATACTATCAGTTTCGTGTTCCTCTATTTTATATGATATAAATATCTAAAGCGTCGCTTTAAAATTTCCAAACGTATGTTCAACAATGATCCTAGCTGAGGAATGTTTTTAATTATATAATTGCTGCAGTGCTGTTAAATGCACATTATCTTTAACAAAAATGTGGTAAGAAGACTTACCAGCACATCGATTGTCCAAACTGTAATATAGGATAAACACTACAATTATTGGACGTCGATAGTTTGCGACGCTGCCCGCGACTGCTATCTCTTCCTGTGAGGGAACCGACCTCACAAAGAATTAGTTTAAGCCCTAGCGCTACTTAAATCGGAGGCTGGGTGTGAGTTCGTAATAATATTTTAAAATGGGCGCCAACCGATGACCAAACGGTAGGGAGGTCGGGATATCAGCAAGAAACACAACTGTTAATATTTAATAATAATAAACATAATAAATGTAAATAAACAAGACAAATAGGTGTAAAAAAGCAAACATTAAATAATGTATAAACAATATTGACACACACTATTAGTGAAAAGAGTTATGCCACTAACTCATGAAATTTTTCTTACTAATCAACAACCAGGCATTTATATTTTAGGTTAATTAAAATTATTAATTGATTTTAAATCAGAAGAATTAGACATCGACGTTAACATTAAATTTTATTAAAAATATCAGGCGAGTAGGTATATTGAAATTATGAAATTCGAACAGTATTAAAGTTAAATAGCATGAATGTTGCTACGTCAGCAACTGGTTGTAAAAAGAAAATTAAATAAAGTGCAAGTTAAGAAGGGCTATGAAGATTACGTAAGTATAATAATAATTTGTTCTTTAACCACAAAACAGCTGTTAGGTGTTTACATAAGAAAATTCAGTAAATGCTTATAAACTAATACAATTAGATGTTTCGTCTATTTCTACAAATACCTTAAAATGTTTAAGTCTTGTTTTAAATGATGTCGATGGTGAAATTCAGGTAAAAACGATCATAATAAATTGCCTCGTTGTTCATTGTTGCTCATTTGTAGTAGACTGTGGCTCTACTCCTATACATATGAAGCGAATGGATATGCAAAGTTTTATTTCGGCCACGATACCCCCGATCGGCACAGGTTCCTCGCCTTTGACTGGATTTATCAAATATCGTTGGTTAAAATTTGTATCGTAGAAATAAATACTGAGCAATTTAACAAGGCTGTCTTCCCATTATTGATAATAAATATGCTCAAGATGTTGCATCTACTATTAAACAGCAAGTCGGCACAGGTTTCTCGTCCTCGATTGAATTTATCAAGTATCCCTGCTTTAAAGTTGTGTTGTGAAAATAGATAGTAAGAAATTTAGAAAGGCTTTCTTCCCTTCATCTTATTTATCTAATAAAATTGCCCAAGATGTGTACCCTTAACCAGATAGTCTGAAGGTTAGAAAAACGTCTTACCATGTGCTCATTAAAATGAATTCTAGAAAAGCTTTTTCTCTCTCTCTCTCTCTCTCTCTCTTAGTCACTCAGTGAATTAAAAAACTAAATCGAGCATCAATCACCGCGAATCGGCCCAGATCTTAACTTTTTTGTTTTTAAAAATTTGAAAAGTTCAGTACTACCAACTGAAAACTTTAAAACAGAAAATAGATAGATGGTAGTTTACCCAAAATTAGATTATTAAAACTAGATGCTGGTTCGCATCTAGGATCGAGGAAGTGGTACTTGAGGAGGTGGTTTCTTGAAGTCGGTCCCATTCACTTGAGAATCATCTTTTATAATGCGTAGTAGCGTTTAAGTAGTTTTCTTTTGTTCTTATTTTGGAACATCCGTATATAGTCGAAAATATGTTTAGGTTATGCAGCATTGAATCTCGTTCACTTTTGTATGTAGAAAGATTTTTCCTAAAAGCAAAAATAAAGCTATAATCAAAGACTCAATCTTCGTGAACTCCCTGTGTAGTGGAAAATATTTTTAATTATGCAGCATTGAACCTGTACAACTTTTGTAGAAAGGTTTGTTCCTAAAAGCAAAATAGAGCAATAATGAAAAAACTCAGTCTTCGAAACACCCCATATTTTGAAAATATTTTAACTTATGCACTATTGAATTCTATAACACTTTGCAGAAAAGATTTTTTTCCTAAAAAGCAAAAATAGAGCTATAATGAAAGAAATTCATTTTTTTGAACAACCGTATATTTGAAAATATTTTCAACTTATGCACTATTGATTCTATAACACTTTTGTAGAAAATGTTTTTCCTAAAAAGCAAATAGAGCTATAATGAAAAACCCAGTTTTTTTGAACACCCCGTATATTTGAAATATTTTTTAGCTTATGCACTATTGAAATTCTATAACACTTTTGTATAAAAGATTTTTCCTAAAAGCAAAAAATAGAGCTATAATGAAAAAAACCCAGTCTTCCTGAACACCCAGTATTATTAAAAATAATTTTAGGTTATGCAGTATTCAATTCTGTACAACTTCTGTAGAAAAGATTTTTTCCTAAAAGCAAAAATAGAACTATAATGAAGAAAATCCATTTTTTTTGAACACCCCGTATATTCGAAAATATTTTTAACTTATGCACTGTTCAATTCTATAACTCTTTTGTATAAAAGATTTTTTCCTAAAAGCAAAAATAGAGCTATAATGAAAGAAATCCAATTTTTTTTGAACAACCCGTATATTTAAAATATTTTTAACTTATGCACTATTGAATTCTATAACACTTTTGCAGACCAAGATTTTTTCCTAAAGCAAAAATAGAGCTATAATGAAAAAATTCAGTTTTTTTGAACAACCCTTATATTTGAAAATATTTTCAACTTATGCACTATTGAATTCTATAACACTTTTGTAGAAAAGATTTTTTCCTAAAAGCAAAAATAGAGCTATAATGAAAAAAACCCAGTTTTTTTGAACACCCCGTATATTTGAAAATATTTTCAGCTTATGCACTATTGAATTCTATAACACTTTTGTATAAAAGATTTTTTCCTAAAGCAAAATAGAGCTTAATGAAAAAAACCCAGTCTTCCTGAACACCCGTATTATTAAAATAATTTTGGTTATGCAGTATTCAATTCTGTACAACTCTGTAGAAGGAATTTTTTCCTAAAAGCAAAATAGAGCTACTACGAAAAATTCCCAGTCTTCTGAACACCCGTATTTTTTAAAAATAATTAGGTTGCAGTATTCAATTCTGTACAACTTTTGTAGAACTATTTCTTCCTAACGCAAAAATTAGGCTATAACGAAAAAACCCAGTCTTCCTGAACACCCGTATTTTTAAATATGCAGTATTCAATTCTGTACAACTTTTTGTAGAAGGATTTTTTCCTAAAAGCAAAAATAGAGCTATAACGCCAAAAACCCAGTCTCTTGACGCCGGTATATTTTAAAATAATTTTAGGTTATGCAGTATCAATTCTGTACAATTTTTGTAGAAAGGATTTGTTCCCAAAAGCAAAAAAGAGCTATAATGAAAAAACCCAGTTTTCTGAACACCCAGTATTATTAAATAATTTTAGGTTATTGCGTATTCAATTCTGTACAATTTTTGTAGAAGGGTTTTTGTTCCAAAAGCAAAAATAGAGCTATAATGAAAAAAAAACCCAGTCTTCGTGAACACCCAGTATTATTAAAATTATTTTAGGTTATGCAGCATTCAATTTGTACAACTTTGTAGAAAATATTCTCTCCTAAACGCAAAATAGAGCTATAAACGAAAATACCAGTCTTCCTGAACACCCGTGTATTTTAAACCTAATTTTAGGTTATGCATATCAATTCTGTACAACTTTTTGTAGAAAAGATTTTTTTCTAAAAGCACAAATAGAGCTACAATGCAAAAACCCAGTCTTCCTGAACACCCGGTATTTTTTCAAATATAATTTTAGGTTATGCAGTATTCAATTCTGTACAATTTTTGTAGAAAGGATTTGTTCCCAAAGCAAAATAGAGCTATAATGAAAAACCCAGTCTTCCTGAACACCCAGTATTATTAAAAATAATTTTAGGTTATGCCCGTATTCATTTCTGTACAACTTTTGTAGAAAGGATTTGTTCCCAACAGCAAAATAGAGCTATAATGAAAAAACCCAGTCTTCCTGAACACCGAGTATTATAAAAATAATTTTGGTTATGCAGCATTCAATTCTGTAGAAAATATTTTCTTCCTAAACGCAAAAATAGCCTATAACGATAAAACCCAGTCTCCTGAACACCGGTATTTTTAAAAATAATTTAGTTTTGCAGTTTCAATTCTGTACACTTTTGTAGGACGGATTTTTCCTAAAAGCAAAAATAGAGCTATAACGAAAAACCGCATCTTCTTGAACGTCCGGTATATTTTAAAATAATTTTAGTTAGCAAGTATTCATTCTGTACAATTTTGTAGAAAAATTTGTTCCTAAATCAAATAGAGCTATAATGAAAAAAATCCAGTTTTTTTGACACGCCCCGTATATTTGAAAATATTTTCAACTTATATCACTATTGATTCTATAACACTTATTAAAAATTTTTTCCTAAAAGCAAAATAGAGCTTATAATGAAAAAAATCCATTTTTTGAACACCCGGTATATTTGAAAATATTTTGGGTATGCAGCTCATTCTATAACACTCTTGTAGAAAAGATTTCTTCCTAACGCAACAAATAGAGCTTAATCAAATAGCAAGTGTTCAGGACAGCTGTACTCATATATATTTTAGTTATGCAGCATTCAATTCTATAACACTCTTGTAGAAAGATTTTATCCTAAACGCAAAAATAGACTATAGTGAAAAAACAGCCTTCCTAAACACCCGGTATTTTTGAAAAATATTTTAGTTATGCAGCATTCAATTCTATAACACTCTTGTAGAAAAGATTTCATCCTAAAAGCGCAAACTAGAGCTATAATGACAAAACCCGGCCTTCTAAACATCAATATTTTTGAGATATTTTTAGGTTTATGCAGCATTCAATTCTATAACACTCTTGTAGATAAGATTTCATCTAAGGCAACATAGAGCTGTATCAAATAGCAAGTGTTCAGGAACAGCTGTACTCATATATATTTTAGGTTATGCGCATTAAATTCTAGTAAACTTTTGTAGATAAGACTGCTTTCTAGAAGCAAAAATAGAGCTGAATCAAATTCTATTGCCTTCCTATTCTCTTTTTTCGTTATTGTTTTTCCCTGTCTATTTTCCCTATTTCCTTTTATAATATCCATAAGTTACAGCTTTAACAAAATCGTTGAGCGATTTTCCCTATATTTCAATTTTCTCTCCTATTTTACAGTCATTTTATTTTTCCAAACATATTATCAGCATAAATGCACCGCAAGTCACCCACAAATTCTGTTGCAAAATATATTTTTTAATATATATCCTCCATTTTAGAGCGCCATCTAGTTTTTAATGCTATAATCCGCATGATATGTCTCAAAAAAATCGCATATCTCAAACTTAAAAAAAAAATTGCGCTTCTATACTTCTAGTACTACCAACTGCAAAAATTAATTTCCCGCTATTATTGTGATAATATTTTATAGTTGTCTTCCACATACTCACTTTTACGCATGATTGAATTTTATTTTGTTTTAATACACACTATTATTAAGCGGTTAGATATACTTCACAGCGTAGAGTAATAAATCGAAACACTGTAGATTTCATGCATTAAAAATATTACGAAATATTAATTGTCACATAGTATGCGGTTTTAAAAATCATAGACATAAGAGTAATAAGTACTCGACTTTTCCGACGCAATTCGGGTCGGCCGACATGTCGCATCTCACTGTGTATCGGCTAATATCATCTATATCATTTGTCACATAGCGTTCATAGACATGCCGGCAAAGCGAAGTAATAAAATAATGATTTAAAAACATCTTTAAGTAAAGATAATTAATTACGTGTGCTTTCGAAAAATAAATCGCTATATGAACAGTTTACCACATACGGTTTCTTAGAAGCGACCAATTTCACCGCTTTTCATCGCTGAACACGCCATTTACCGTCAATGTGTGAACGCGCCTATAATTGTTGACGTTTAAAAGGTATAATGTCAACCACGACCGTATCTGGTTTGACATTCTTTATTTCGTCGTGCTCCATTCAATATTCCAACGTGTTTTACATTAGTAATTGCTCTAAATGATGGAAGCATCGTTAGATATGAAAAACGACCTCAGTAAGTTTGTTAGTGAAGATATTATGGATTATCGGTAATTAAATTAGTTCCTTTAGAATTGTGAAGACTGGTTTCAGCGCCCTGCGTATTGAATATAAATAAAGAAGAGTGTTTTTGTCAAGACAGTGTGTATTACGGTTACACAAATTTCTTCTGAGGGGATCATAATGGCTCGATACTTATTGGGAGATATTTTACGATCAACTTCTAACACATCGCTCTGTGTTGGAGTATGTCATTCTGTTGTGCTGTGATACTATGTTTGATAAAAAATCGTTAGATATGAAAACAACCTCAGTAAGTTTGTTAGTGAAATATTATGGATTATCGGTAATTAAATTGTTCCTTAGAGTTGTGAGAATGTTCAGCGCCCTGCAGTATTGAATATAAAATAAATGAAGAGTGTTTTTAGTTAAGACAGTAGATCGTGAATATGTTATGTGGAATAAATACAGTTATGTCGTTGATGGTGACAGAATTTTAATAAAAAAACACTATTAAATTAGTGTATCCTATTGATATTTACAGAGAATTATATCTTGATAGCTGCTTATACTCTTTTAAATATATCAATGAAACGGTGTGCCACAATCGATAATAATCACTGAAGCTAATCGCTCTGTGCTTAAATTGTCTTGTTCCTCGATTGTTATCGAGCACCCATTTACATGGCATGTAGGCATATCACCATAAAAAAATCTAATGTTTATTTAATTCTAATGAGGTTTACCGTAACTGGAATTCTTCAATAAAAACACAGGGTTCACCCACATTTTTCGGAGGGGGTATCATAAGGGCTTTTAACTAAATATATGCGATGTATTAATATACTGAATCCACAAATTTTCTTAATATATATGTGCGAATATGTGAAACTGTAATTATTTAATTAGGCAGTTGTTGTGTTTTTAAAAAATGCCAGAAGAGAAATCATATCATGCACCGATCAAATTGAATAGCGCATTTATCTTCTCATCGTTTAAGGTAATAGTATGTAAAAAAGATATTTGCATATCTACCCCACCTGCTTGCTTCGTTTTACTATTTAAGTTTATAATATTGTCCTTTGTGGACTGAAATTTTAAGAATTAAGCTTGTACATTCCAATAGTAAAAATTTAACTGAATATATCATACTGAGTACGTAGAACTCCTTTTGGAATACAATCCAACATCTCTATTAAAGAATCATATATATAACGAATATCACTACAAAAAATTCACGTAACACTATAATGCAATCTGATTACTGCTTAGAACTTAAATTATCGAATCGGAATCGATATGTAAAGACAACATCAGCTTTAAACGTTTTGTTCTTAGTCATATATGATAACCAATAACCAGTAAATAAAATGAGACACAGACACCCAAAGTCTTTATACGATAAATCGTTCTCTCATATAGTATGTTAACGCGTAAAAAAAAATTTAATAACTTTCCATCGGAAAGGATTGTAATCCTCTGCTCGTTCATCTTTCGACATCTTAAATGACAATTATCATAGGGTCAGTTTAATAGTACTATTATGTGTCACTTCTTAAAATATCTATCTCCCATGATGTAGAAGCTTGAATGAATTTTACCTCATTTAAAACAACATAAATATCTCTGACAAACCAGTAAACAACTCCATAACTCGAATCATTCGTAAATGACGTATAGTCCCCTTTGAGCATGAAAGCTAATATCAGACAAGTACAAAACCATTATCCCGATATTTGCCGCAGGTAATGTAATACGTATCGGCTAAATTAGCGCAGATACGTTGACCGCTTTCGTGGTTCGCATAGTTTTTGACATTCTACTGATCCTGTCAATAATTTCGCTAAAACTGATAATAATTTAACAAGAAACATACTGGGCGTGTTATACAGAACCTTTTCAACCTCCAATAAAACGTTAAATTACTACTTAACGCTATATTAGTTCCACCCAAATCATGCTTAGCGTATGGTGAATTAAGACCATCCACAAATGACAATAATTGTCGAATTATTCCAAATTTTTCCATATGCAAGAATCAATTCAGGCTCCAACAATCGCTCTTGGTACCGTTTCGACTGAAATTATGTGTCCCTTGTTACCCCCATTTTACGCTCGAATCACTCCCAGTTGCTCATTTTACCGTGTGACAGATGCTTGTTGACAATCTACCGAAACCGCCATAATTCCAACCTCATAGCCGGCAAAACACGCCTCTATGAATCGGTCTTTTGACGAAAAAAACGCATCCTCGACCCGCATTTAGAGTTCAAACCGCAGACGAAGCATGTAGACGTTCTTTCCCATTTAATCCACCCCCAACTATCATCTCAACCTCCCAGGAACATACGAAATGCCCACCTATTGACAATGCCAAATCGATCGTAACCCGCCATGTGAATTTCTCGGTCTCAGCAGACGTATCGACCTATCCTGCACCCACTCCAACAATTAGAATTTCGCGAATTTTCTCCCCTTTCCTATTTTTAACGATAAACCTAAATACCCGGGTCCAGGGGACCGCCGTCCCCGTTCGCCCTCTACAATTTCCCTTTTAATCTGTTCCGCTTCCGACCTTAGGCATAATAGTTTTTCTCGCCGAATTTTACCACGCT